>CAUYQV010137789.1:0-27233 GCA_963574575.1 Galagoides demidoff
CCAGATAGATTGGTTGTTTTTTTTTTTTTTTTTTTTTTTTTTTTTTAGTCAGATCCTCAAGCTATCCCCCTGGGTAGAGTACCATGGCTTCACAGCTCATAGCAACCTCCAACTCCTGGGCTCAAGCGAGTCTCCTGCCTCAGTCTCCCAAGTAGCTGGGACCACAGGCACCCGCCACAACGCCCGGCCATTTTTTGGTTGCAGCCATCATTGTTTTTTGGCGGGCCCAGGCCGGGGATTCGAACCCGCCACCTTAGGTGTACGTGGCTGGCGCCTTAGCTGATTGAGCCACATGCGCCGAGCCCAGATAGATTGTTTATCTGAATTCAGTGCTCAGACGCTGTGTCTGAGATGTGGACCCTGTTTCCAACATCACAGGCAGAACAAGAATGTCGCTCCACTTGAAAATATTTGTTGCCTCGGTAGTCAAGCCTCATTGATCAAAGTTAGCATAAAACGTTAGTTATTTTAGTAAATGCTTTCTCCCACATTTATCCAGGCTTCATTTTCTTTCTCGAGTGCTACCAAGGCTAAAGCAGAGATTTAAGTGGCAGGTACATCACCATTAGAGAAACCTCCAAAGTCTCAACTTGGTCTGTTCATCCTTCAGCAAGGCTTCAGAAAACTTTCTTTGTTTCTTTTCTTTCTTGAATTACTCTTGCTCTGAGTTTCCATAAGTATAAAAATTATTTTCTAGTTAATTCATCTTAAGGAATGACAGCCATCCTTGTGATAACGGCGTAAAATATGGAGAGGTATCTGGGTTGGAATCCTTGTCCCTCCACTTCCCAGTTGGGTGACCTCAGGTCACTGTGCCAGAGGCTGTAATCTCTACTGACACGAGTACCATCTTCTAGGCAATAGAAGAAGACCGTGATTTTTGTCCCATCGAAGACAGGAATGTACTTGAGTCATTAAAACATGGGCACACACAATGCGAATTACTTCTGAGTGGGACTCTTTAGGGCAGTGTTTGACTCTTTGGGAACTCACACATTTGAAAAGCTACAGGCTTTGCCGTCTCCCTTAGCCTGAATAACTGGAAAGCCACACTGAGGACAATTGCCCCACGGGACCTGTAGCATCATTTATGACCAAGATAATAAACATTTATTCTACTAATATGCTTGGGTTCTAGGGCTATTTGTCATTATAGCCTAGCCTTTCCCGACCTGAAAGACATCACAAGTTACTTAAACATTGTAATTTTCATTTTCTCATCTGTGAAAAGATGATACTAAGACTCAACCCTGTATCATGACTATTAATTTAAAATGTTACATTTAAATATTTATAAAAATAGGGCAGTGCCTGGGGTTCAAAGAGTAGGGTGCCAGTCCCATACACTGGAGGTGGCGGGTTCAAACCTGGCCCCGGCAAAAAACTGCAAATAAATAAATAAATAAATAAATAAATGTTTTTAAATAAATAAGTAAACATTTATGAAAATAATTTTATTAAGGGGTTAAAATAGCTATTTGTCTATTATTATGTATCGTGGTAGGTGCACAGCTTCAAGATGGAAACTGTTTTCATGCCTACCAATATTATTTAATATTAAATATGGCCTGATGATTTTGAAATTTATTTTGAATGATCTACCACATAGAAGTAATCCTTGTGCTGTCCTTGGAATTTATGAAATACCCTTTGGCCTTATTGACAATTCCAAAATATTTAGACATACAATATTTGGTTCGGTCTTGTGGAAATGATGATTGATCCCTCCATTCACTAGCCCAACAAATGTAATTGATCAAAAACCACATGACCATAAGTTTCAGGTGTATTACCAAGTTACTTTAACTATTGAACAAATTTTCTACTAGGAATCCTCAGTTTCCTCAAATAAAAATAAGGGCAATAACAATAATTTGTTTCTACATATCTCCTGTGAAAGTCATAGTAATTTATATTATTATAGATAATGATAAGGGGGGTTAAGAGTAAAAGGGCGAAAAAATCTGCTATTATGAGAGAATGGGGATTATAAAGATGAGATTTGGGAGGAAATGGCTCCGTGTGATGCTAATGTTCCAGGAAATCACAGTCCTTAAGAAAGTGGAGTATTGGCCATGAGTAGGAAAAAATAAAATGGGAAACCCCCAAAAGAATGATTAAGAATCCCACGTCACCTGTGGTTTTCTTTTGTATCTGTAGGCTTTTTATTTGATTATGTAGTCTTCAGTCTCTGCATATATAAATAAGAGATTTGGTTAAGATGAATTTAAGATCCAGGCAACTAGTAAAATAGAACACTTTGCTCCAGATCATAAACAAATAAGATGCAGGGTGTGGTTTTATGAAGAGAGAGAACAAATTAATGGAGAGGAAAAAGTGAAAAAAAAAGTATGATCACTGTCCAGAGAATAAAAGTATATAAGATAAAATATACAGGATAAAGTATATAAGATAAAATGTACAAGAACAGTGACTGACAGATGTATATAGATATATACAAACCTAAGGCGTATCAATAAGCTGTTTTCACAATAATACTGAAAAATAAACTACCTTAAAACTCAGTGCCATACAACAGTAAGTATTAATTCCATACTGGTTAATATATATGCGTATATATACATATGGTATATATATATATTTTTTTTTGGCCTAAGCAGCTCTGTTTCACATTGCAAATTCCAAACTCTATTGGAGGTGGCTGGTCAAGGCTGTGGCTTTGGTCCAAGTCTGCTATAAATATTAATCACTTTATACCAGAAGCTACTCAAGGCATGATTTTTTGTTTGCAATTTCCCAGAGAGGTAAATATAACAGAATTTATAATGCCTCTTATTGCCACAGCTCAAAACGGGCAGATTTCAACATTTTTCAATATTCCATTAGTTGTCAAGGGAAAAATTACATGGCCAAGTCCAACATCAGTGAGTTAGAATGACGTCTTTCTTTGGGGTTAGTTATGGGTTGGCATGAATATTTGGTAGCAGTGATGCAATTACCACATGAGACAAAACTGTTGGCTAAGTATGCTACCAGATGGACCCAAGTGTACATTCAATTTGATTCAAATGAAAGTTCAATAAGAGTAGGAAGTCTAGGAATAGAATTAATTTCATACAGCAGATACCAGAGTGCCACAACTATTCATTCTTGGATACGTAATAAAGGGAGTGACTCCTTCATTGATATTTGACTTATGGAAGTTTTAAGATGCCCTCTTGTCTCTTCTCTTCCCCACATCTGGGCAACATGACAGGACACCCCAGGCATTCTATTCTATCACATCAGCTCAAAGTTGTCCCAGTTCTTCCCTTAACACCTCCAAACTTTCCTTACTCTCTCCAGATATTTTTGAATCCAGTTGGATGTCTTGCCCTGCTCCCATTAGAAAACCTTCCTATGTTATTTGTCTACCCCCTTAATGCATCTGTGATATCAATCTTTTTTTATAATTAATTACTTTTATTAAATCATAACTTTGTACATTGATGCATTTAGAGGGGTCAGGGTACTGCTTCGATATACAATGTGAAATGTTTACATTGAACCGAGTAACACATCCATCACAATTATACTCATTTCTTAATAATTTTGAAATGTACCATTGCATCATGCATATTAGGTGAGCTCCCCCCGAATGTGATATCAATCCTGACATCCAAATCAAATTTTAGAGGGGAGAATCATTCTGTCCCCACTGTGGTTATAGCAGATGGGTTTTCAAAGTCTAGTGCAAGGAACTGGGGGAATTTCTTAAACGATAAGGCAACAAAAATATTAAGATTCTAGAGCCTCACCTTAAAGCAAATCAACCTGAACTCTGTATTATATATGAGCTACATTAATAATTTTGATACAAAATAAAGTTAGAAAAGTGTTACCAAAATACTGAGCTAGGGTAAATCATATTTGTCTTCTATTTAAATAGTTTTTAGTTTGTTTTATCAGATACTAGCTGGAAAGAAACCTTGATTCTTTGTGAAAATTATTGTACCTTTTCTTGAAACATTAAGCATGATTAATTTAAATATAAATCTGATTAAATGGGTTAGAGTAGTCTGTTTGGGATAGCATTTAACCACGGCACTTAAATAACGACTCACATACACTAATATATTGTTAGAGCATGTCGCCCCCAGTGGAGTTTAACATCCAGGAGAGGAAGAACCTTGTTTCTCTTCTTCACCCCTGCATTTCTGGTATATCACTATGCCTGGTGTAAGGTAGCTCACTTAACATAGTAGAACCTCCAGAGTTGAGTACCTCCCCACACTGACCACCTCCTGAAGTTTATCTAATTTTATAGACTAAACATGCACCACATGTATGTATCAATACAGCAAGGCCTCGTTCCTTATGTTGACCACCTCCATATGTAGACCAGTTCTTACAGCCCCTTGAGTGGTCAACTTACAGAGATTCTGCTGTATATACTGATTGCCAGAAAGAATGTAAGGATGCAAGAAAGATAGAGAAAGGAAGGAAAAATGAAGGAGGGAATGAAGAAAAGGAGAAGAAAAACTTTGAAAAGGAAGAAAAGGTCCACAAGGTGGCTCACGACCTATAATCCTAGCACTCGGGGAAGCCAAGGTCAGTGAATTGCTTGAGATCAGGAGTCTGAGACCAGCCTGAACAAGAGCAAGACCCCATCCCTGCTACAAATAGAAACACTAGCTGGGTGCCGTGGCAGGTGCCTGTAGGCCCAGCTCCTCAGAAGGCTGAGGCAAGAGGATGGCTTGAGCACAAGAACTTGAGGTTCTGTGAGCTACGACACCATGGCATTCTACCCAACAGAGTGAGGCTCTGTCTCAGAAAAAAAAAAAAAAAGAAAATTATATTTATAAAATAGGATAAATAAATAAAATGAAAACAAAAAAGGAATAAAGAAGAATAAAAGATGTGATCAAATGGTTTGGGGTTTTACCTATTTTTAACACAAATAGATATAAGTCCACTGAATTTTCATTTCCTCTACTTTTTCATCCATTTAGAGCAGAGAGCATGCATATCTTTGAGCTGCTGAGTCATACAAATTTCCTTCAAATTTTAGCATACAGGTCACTTCTTAAGGATTGCCAGCACTGGCCTGGCCACTTCATCTAAACCACCCGTGGAAGTCTGACTTATTTCACCCTGTTTTGCTTCTCTGTATTTTGGTTGTCACTCTCTCATATTTTAGCACATGTGTTTGTTTAATCTCCATCTCTCCCTGCCATTATGTACGTTTCAGAAGAGAGGGAAGGCTGGCAGTGTCTAATTTCCCAATCTGAGCATCAAAAACCGTGCCTGGAACATGGAAAACTGTCAGTCGCCATTAACATTAAATGAGAGAATAAAGGAAGAATAAGTAAATAAGGGGGAGGATCATCTTTGTTTTATTCTTTCTGAGGAGATTCTTAAAACTCATATCAATAAACACAAGCTTGAGGGACTTTGCAAGGGTTAAATTATTTGAACAATGCAAGTGCTTTAGAGTCCCAAATGGGCTAAAGACGCTAAAGACCCTCAGAATTTGATGTTAATCAGAGGGAAAATGTTGCTGAGAAGAATGCATGATAAATTAAGTTTTTATAATTCATAATAGAACAAAATTCAAGCAGTTGGAAAGAAGAGGTAACATCAAGTGTGACATGGCCAGATGACAGGTCGTTATGTCCCTGATGGATGTGGCTGATGGTGGGGAAACCAGTGTCAGCAGCAGAGACCACCCAGCCTTCTGCCAAAAGAGTTGCCTTCTGTCACCAGTATTAATAGCTGAGTGGCTGTAGGGTTAGGGACTATAGATCAACCAGTCCTTCATCAAAGCAGCACAATATACACACACACATGCATGTATACACACACACAGAGACACACACACACACACGCACATAGGCATGAGTAGCAGCCAACATCTTAACTCAATAAAAGTCTTTTAATATATTTGCTTATAGCAGTGACACCAATCTATGTCCCCAAATGTTGTTTAGGCCTATCCAGAATTCTCATTTTAACTTCATCTGTTTAAATGAGAAAATATGTATTCCCTGACCTTGACATTGAAACTTAGATGCCTGAGGGGAGGGCCTTTGTGTTGTGGACTAGTACTTAATGAAACTAGTGTAAGATCATCACCCACATTTGAAAACAAAGAGTGAAACAGTATCCTCCTCATTTATGTATTTACATTAAAGACATAACAGAAATAGGTCTGATTAATTATGATAAATAATTTCATACGCTTACTTCTAGATGCTTAATTTTTGAATAGACATAAATCCTAAGAAATCGTTTCTTCGATCTCAGCATTCTTGGCCAAAACTAGTGCAGCAAAGGCACATCGACTTGCCAGGAGAAAATGACTCATTAGGAATTCTGGGCAATCAACATCACCTAAGGGAAGAATATATTACTTGTGGGATCAGTGAGTAAAAAGAAAAAAGAAACAGTAGTGTGATATACAAAATTAAAAACAGCAAGCAGATAAAAATACTAGAAAATGCAGAAAAAAACCAAGTAAGTCTAATGTTTACTGATGCAAAAGAAAAAAAAAAACAAAAACATTCCATAAAGCTGATTTTATGATGAGCACTAAGATATATGTCAAGGATTATAATAGATGACATTTCCGATCTTTAAACAATATGAATTAGAGTTGAGTCAGCATGATAATAATTGCATGGCAATAAGAGACTATTTTATTGAGAACTTGCTTATCTTACGTGGACACTATCAATTACGATACCATCTAACATGATGTTTCTATATCAGTGATGACAGAGCAAAATTCCATAAAGAGGAGTAAATACTAGGAGAATTCACCCAAATCCTTATCAGTGAACAGCTGATTATCCCATGTCTACCTCAAACTTGAAAGAATGTTAACATGTCTATCATTCCCGGTCAGACACAAAATTGTGCTGTTCCATTTTTGTCAGTAAAATAAAATTAAAACTTACCAATAAGCCTAGGCCATATTTTTAAAAACTTTAGCAACTTTTCCCAGACATTAATTTTATTAATGGATTAAAAAGTTGAATATGCTCTTATGTATATAAATTCAAAACTGGATTATTTGGAAAGATGTGTTGTGAAAGCTTGCCTGATATGTGGAAGTTACAGTGAATTACTTTAAGGAATCATCAACCTTATCACTTAGCATTTCCAATAACCTATCCCTGATCCAACCAGTGGTGCACAGAAACTCAAATGCAACAAAAATAAGAAAATTTTGACCAAGCTTGGCTTGAATTACTCAACAGATCTGATTCGGGAAGTCTTGTATTCCTCCACAATACACATGATGAGAAAATTTAACTCCCTTTTCCATGGAAATTTCAGGTCCTAGCACAAATTAAATGGTTCATTTCTGACACATGTTGGTTTTCCCAATGTGCAAGAATTATAGCCTAATGCTCAGGCTTACTTCTCTCTCAGTTTTCTCTACCTCTCTTCAGCAACAGTGGCAGCTACCCTATTTAATTCCCTTTGTATTTTATTACCAATACTTCTTAGTTTCAAATATTGAAACACAAATTCTCATATTTTCAGAATACATGCAGAAACAATTTGCATAAAATGGGATGTTGTTTTACGAAATCATTACTGTATGTAAGAGGAATTTTTAGGTCACAGACTTACACATAAAGTTCTGAATCTAGAAAGTAGCATTTCACATCAGTCCAGGTTGTTATGAAGAAATATACAGTTGGCCCTTCAACAACACAAGTGTGAACTGCACTAGTCACTTATGCACGTGTTAGATTCCACCTTGCTGCTCCTGGGGCAGCAAGACTAGCCCCTCTTCTTCTCTTCAACCTGCTCAGTATCAAGACAAGAATAAAGACCTTCATGATGATCCACCCCCACTCATTGAATAGTAAATACATTTTCACTTCCTTATGATATTTTAATAATATACTCTCTTCTCCAGCTTACTACATCCTAAGAATATAGTATGTGATAAGCACAACATACAAAATACGCATTAATTGACTGTTTACAATATCTGTGAGGCTTCTGATCAGCAGTGGGATTTTATTGGTTAGGTTTGAGGAAGGTCAAAGATTACATGCAAGATTTAGACTTCAAAGCAGTTTGCAGGTCAATACCATTAACCCCTCATTGTTCAAGAGTCAACTACCATGTTTCCCTGAAAATAGAACCTACCCAAAAAATAAGCCCTAGCAGGATTTCTATGCATTTATTAAATATAAGCCCTACCCTGATAATAAGACCTAGTGATGGGCATGGCTGTGCAGCATATCTGCATAGGCATGCCATGTATTTCAGTGCAGAGAGGAAGACATCCTCTGAAAATAAGCCCTAGTGTGTCTTTTTGAGAAAAAATAAATACAAGACAGTGTCTTATTTGGAGGGAAACATCGCGTATATGTGACAATGAAGAGGATTTTTTGGGGAACTAGAAAAGAGGAAATTAAGATTTGACTAAATAGTCATCTATCATCTCCACTATATTGTTTACACAAGTTACTTGGACATAAATACATTGTGATTCACATAAAACCCTAAATTAGTCTTCATAAGTCACTAAATGTATTTGTAATAAACCATAAAGAAATAGTTCCCTGATATTATTGATCCAATCATATTTAACTAATTAATTTTATTAGTGGGGTATAAAATAGTTTTAACTGAAAATATATAATTTTGTTCAATTATCTTTCATTATTTAGCTATATTTATAAATTGGTTAAGCCTTACTTGATTGATGTAATTACATGTACAATAACCAGGAAAAGTATATGAGGTAAATTGTTCCCCATGACAGAAGATTTAACTAAGTCCATTTAAGTAAGCTAACATTCATAAGTATTATAGCCTAAGTTGACTGTTTTTATGACTGTCTTGTTTCACTTAGCACAATGTTTTCTTGTTTTTATTTTCAAAATATTAGGAGAACAGACATGTTTTACCTTCATAGAGACCTTGTATAATGCTTAAGTTGGGACCTTTAGTGACCCCATCACCAGAATAGTTGGTGATCATTGTACCCATTAAGGGGATTATATCCCTCGCCTCCTCCCAACCTCTTTCCTTCTTGATTTCAAACACCCCTTACATCTCTTTCTGCCCCCATGTCCCCATTGTTTAGCTCCCAATAAAGATGGATGAAAGACTTAAATGCAAAGCATGAAACCTTAAGAATTCTAAGAACATGTAGGAAACCCTCTTCTAGACATCAGCCTAAGCAAAGAATTTATGGCTAAGACCCAAAGGCAAATATAGCAGTAACAAAAATACATAAGTGGGACTTAATTAAATTAAAAGCTTCTGCACAGCAAAGGAAATAATCAACAAAATAAACATGAAAGCTACAGTATGAGAGAAAATATTCCCAAGCTATACATCTAATGAAGGGCTAATATCTGGACTCTGTAAGTTGACTGTTTAAAAGCTGTAGGAACCTATTCTTAGTTTTTCTCTCAGCAAATGTTGAGTTAGTTTAGAAAAAAACTAATCCAGGTTGATATTTTTTGTGCATTCTTACTACTTAGAATAGTGTCTCTTATAACGATTCCCCGTATATTTTTGTTGAAAGATTGAATGAAAGTATAACAATGTATACTATAATTGCGCGATCATCAAGAAGCTTTCATATTCATAGAACTAAAATGAAGAGAGACAAATTTTGATGCTTTTATAAGATTTGGGGGGGCTTTTTTTCTTTTTTCTTTGGTAGCACATAAATTGATTTTCATTGAATAAAGAAAAAAATAGTTTCAAGTACCACTCTCTAGAGAAACTGATTCACAGAATACTAGCCATGTGGAATTCTAAAGTAATGAACTGAAAGACCTCCATGGTAAAAATATAATTAAAAACTAGTATTACCTTTTGTGTTTAACACACTTCAGGGAACACTAAGCAATAAGCATGTCAAAAATAAATAAGACCTAACATCCGCTGAGATTAGAGACTATAAAAATCAACTTTAAAACAAGGAAAAAGGTATTACAACTCTGATAGTTTATTCAAACCATTGATAGAAATTATTGTGTATTTCATATTATAAAAATAAGAAAAACAATTAAAAAATTAAGTGGCTTATTTATATCTTATTATAAATAAATAGCTCTCCAGTGCTTGAACGCTCATCTTTTATATCCTGTGAATTACCTCAGCAATTGCATGGCGGAAAATAATTGTGTTTTCAAATCCAAAAAGCTGATGATTGTCAAGCCTTTCAGAAGCACCATTTAAATGTTCAATAATGTTTTGTTTGCCTTAACAACTGCTGCAAAATATAACAGAATCTGTGGAATTGATTCAGAGTCAGATATATCTACTGGTCATTATGATTACAGTAACTGCCAGATCACCTCTGCACTCAACTCTCTGTAGAAAATATACTCTGAATAAAGATGTGCTTAGAACAATATTTAAAATTGTTCTTGTTATATTAAATCTATGATTATATTATAAATCTAGCAGTTTTGAGGTTTACGTTTTTGGAATTAATTACACTTTAAGTGCAGAGAAATGTTTTTTGGGTTTTTTTTTTGTATTAAATCAGTGTGTTGTTTTTATATACAGTTTGAAATATTTTCATCAAACTGGTTAACGTAGCCTTCATGTCATTTTCTTAGTTATTGTGTTAAGAAATTTATATTCTACATTTAGAGAGATTCACATGTACCCTTATAAGATGAATCATAGGCGTGATCCCACCAATCACCCTCCCTCCATCCATCCCCTCCCCTCCCCTCCCCTCCCTCTCCCCTTTCCCATATTCTTGGGCTATAATTGGGTTATGAATGGAAGAAAAAGTATTCAATGTACTCAGTCCCACTATGAAACTAATTTATAGCTTTCAGAGAAATGTTTTGAACTAATATGCTCTTGCAATTCAACAGTAAGCCCACAAACAACCCAGAGAAGGTGAATAAAGTCTTGGAGTCATGACCTCATAAAACATGATATGCAAATTACTAATAAGCAAATGGAAAGATGCACAACATCATTAGTTTTTAGGAAAATGTAAGTTAAAACCACAATGAGATGCTGTTAGGAACCTATCAGAAGAAATAATAGTAAAAAGACTAACAATGACATGTTAAGAATTTAAAACAACTGAAATGATCATAAATCACTTCTGCAAATTTAAAATAGCATTAACCATTTTGAAAAATAGTGTGGCAGTTTCTTATAAATTTAAATGTATAACCTGGGAATACAAGTTCTCAGTATATTTAATACTAAAAATTAAAATACACGTTTATACAAAGAGGTATAGGCAAGTGTTACTAGCACTTGTACTCTCAGTAGGCCGAACCGGAAATAATTAAAATTTCCATCCAGAGGTAAACAGGTTTTCAGAAAAACATGGTATATGCATACAATGGAATCCTATTCGTCAGTAGAGTGAATGCACTAAAATGTGATTTCACAATGGAAGACCTAACTCATGAGTTCTATAGAAAAGGCAAAATTAGCTTCTTAAGGCAGCAGATGAGATTTACTAAGGCTGGGAGGATGACTGCCTGGGAAAGGAATTTCTGGGGCTAATATGATACAGACATTCTACACTTCAATTGCAGTGGTGCTTTCGATAGTAGACGTACTTGTCAGAATTCAGGTAGGGGTAAACTTAAAATGGATACATTTCAGTTTATGTAAATTAAAGCTCGAGAAAGTGGATTAAAAGTATGCCAAACTTTGGTAAAGTAATAGATGTCACGAAAACAATATGATTTCTTCAAAATACAGCAAAACGGATGCATAAAGATGACAATTTAAAATCAAAATAGTAATAATGCTAACCACGTTTTTGAAAATTTACCGTGAAAAATATAGTAATGACATTTCAGAGGGGTTATTATCTCAATGCCACTTAATGCATGAAAATGTTTAACTTTAACTGGATAAGAAAACTAAAGAATGAAGCATTTATAAGTGAGAAATAAGAGTGTTATTAACCTCCTCATACTCACTGATTTTCAGTGATATCAGGATTTAAAATTCAGATATCTCTGAAAATGTAAATTAAAGTCACATGAGATGCTATTAGAAACCTGTCAGATGAAAAAATAGTAAAAAGACTAATAATCATATGTTAAGGATATAAAACTACCGAAACTATCATAAATCGCTTCTGTAAATTTAAAATAGCATAACCATTTTGGAAAATAGTGTGGCAGTTTCTTATAAATTTAAATGTATAACCTGGGAATACAAGTTCAGATATCTCTGAATTTAAAGCCCAATGCCACAATCATTGCTCTACATGTCCAGGTTCGAAAAACAGTTCGGAAAACTTGTCTTGCTCTGACATCAAAATGATATTCAGATATGCGTGAATGTTCCTGAGTTGAGACCCTTGACATCCCTCATAAAGAAGTCCTGACCTTTACTGAAACAAAATACCAGGTTTAAATTTAAATAGTGAAAGGCTACAGAAAATATGTCTCCTGTCAGAAATGGAAGGGCCAGAGTAGCAAGGATTTTCACCAGTTTTCTCCATAGAGGGCTGTCATATTGATTTTCATTGCTCCCCAAACTCAATCTGATTAAAATATATGGCCCTGTCATGCCTTTCTTAAACAGGCTGCAGAACTCTGAGCTAAATCAATCTGTTTTCTTTATATATGCCAGCCTCAAGTATTCCTTTGTAGCAACAGAAAAGGGCTAAAACACACACACACAATACATATTTATTTATCTATGAAAGCATTTGGGTTATTTCCACGTCCGAACTATTGTCTATAATGCTGAGATAGACCTAAGAGTGCAGACATCTTTTCACAATCCTGTTTCCAGTTTCTTTGAGTCGACACTTACAAGTGGATGGAGATGGGTTTCTGGGTAGCTTTGGACTGACCCAGCTCTTCCTGCTTTCTCACTTGGAACTCACAAAAATAAATGCAGAATGTGCTTGGAATGCAACATCCTCAGATAAGTTATAGATGACCGGCAAAGCAGGGGCTCTGTCAAGTGCCCTGCTAGAAAAAAGATGCCCATCAACACTTCAGCCCAGTGTGTCACGGGCACTTTAGCTTCAGTGCAAGTGGGGCATACACACACAAGACCCTTTGCACCGAGGCCATGTTTCTGAGTCTTAGAGAACCTGCTTATTATGACTTTTAGGCTTCTGTTGTCCCTTGATGCCAGCGAGTAAGTCACAAATCTGGCTCATGTGTTAGTAATTTGTGTGTTTGGATGTTCTGCCTCATGGGACAGAGGCCAGTGGGAATCTACACAGTGAAGTTGCTTTGTACTGAGATTGCTAGATCACATAGCAGTTCTGTTTTTAATTTTTTGAGGAACCTCTGTACTGTTTTCTTTTTTTTTTTTGTACTGTTTTCTATAATGACTATACTAATATGCACTTCCACAAAAAGTGTGCAAGTGTGTACCCTTTCCCCCACATCCTCTCCAACATTTTCCAAGACCATTGTTAAATTTTTCTTCTATTTTCTGCTAGGAATTATATAGTTTCCAGTTTTATACCTAAGTCTTTTTTTTTTTTTTTGACACAGAGTCTCGCTTTGTTGCCCTCAGTAGAGTGCCATGGAGTCACAGCTAACAGCAACCTCCAACTCTTGGGCTTAGGGAATTCTCCTGCATAGCTGGGACTACAGGTGCCTGCCATAACGCCTGGTTATTTTTTTGCTGCAGTTTGGCTGGGGCCGGGTTTGAACCTGCCACCCTTGGTATATGAGGCTGACACCCTACTCACTGAGCCACAGGTGCTGCCTGTGGCTTTAAAGCATTTTCAGGTAATTCTCTTTTTGTGTGAGACAGAAGATCAAGTATTTTTTGCATTTTCATATTCAAAGTCTCCAACATCATTTATTGAAGAAAGTATTATTTTCTTATTGTTTGCTCTGGGAATGTTTATTAAAGATTAATTGGCCATAAAGATATGGGTCTGTTGATGGGTTCTTAATTCTGTTTCGTTAGTTCATATGTCTGCTTTTAGGCCATGCCATACTGTTTTGATTATAATTGCTAAGGGATATAATTTAAATCAGGTAGTGTGTGGCCTCCAGCTTGTTCTTTTTGCTCATGATTGTTTTGGCTATTTGGGGTGTTTTTTACTGTCATATAAATTTTAGAAATATTTTTCCTATTTCTGTAAAATTACCTTATGGGGATTTTGATAGGAATTACATTGAATCTATATATTTTCTCTAAATACAATGTACATTTAGACAAAATCAATTCCTCCAATCAAAGACATGGAAATTAATTTAAATTACCTTCCTTAATGTTCTTAATATTTTTTTTATTTTAATTTTAGGTAATCAGGTCTTTTATCTCTTTGGCTAATTCCTAACAATTTTATTTACTTATTTTTATTGCAAATGTAATTAATAACATGATTTTGAAAAGAAGATAACAATTCTCAATTATTTAAGCATAGCTAATTTTTGAAGATGGTACATAATATGCATTTTCCTTCTTTCATGAAATCAGATATAATGACTATATGTTCTCACCATTTCTGAGTTAATCTAAAACTGTGCTACAACATTGTGTTATTAGATAACAACAGTTGTGTTTATTGAATTATTATTGGTGAAGAGATACTATCATTGTCCTATATGTTATCCAGTACTCATTGGAAAAACATATAATAAGAAGTGAATATGATTGACTGAGCTACATTTCTTTACAGAAGGAAATGTTTGTATTTCAAACTGAGACAGTGCAAAGCTAAAAAGAGTGAGTTTTAAAAACTATAGTACATAGAGTCAGCCCTCTGCATCAACAGACTATAGAACAAAAGTATTCTAAATTACATACAACAATAAAAATAATACAAATAAATGCAACAGAACATAACTATATAGCATCTACATTGTATTAAATATTGTAAGTAATATAAAGATTATTTAAAGTATACAGGAATTTTGTGTAGATGGTGTGCAAATATTACACCATTTTATATATCAAGGACTTAAACATCTATGGTTTTGGTATCTGCCAGCAATCCTGGACCCAAAGCCCCACAGATACTGAGGAAAGACACCATGTAATTGCCCCTTAGGGTATCCCATTTTTGAACACAGTTTTAGAAAAGTTTAAAATGCTTGCCAGACTAGTATATCACGTTGTTGATAATAGCAGCAAATCAACTCTCTTCTTTCAGTAAAGCAAGAATGACTTGTCATCTAAGCAAAATAAAACACTAGGCATCAACAGTTATCCCCATTAGGCATTCTTATGGTTATGGATAGAAAAGAAAATAGTTATGGATAAATGAGAATATATATTAATTGGTTTTATCTTTCCTACTTTTGGTAAAAATAGATGGTATCCTGCGGTAACAATGTCATTTTGTGTCTTTGTTGCATCTTTCTTTCCCACAATTCTAGCTCAATGCCCGACATATAGAAATTCAATAGTTTCCTGTTGTATGTGGAATACCAAAATGTTTAAGAAAACAGTCTGACAAAAACATTATATTTGCCTGAGATGTTGGCATTATTTCACATATTCAACCTATGAACTATGGTATTCAGTCTCTGAATGTGAAATATTTTCACAAAAAAGATCCATTAAAAAAATTTCAACCTTTTCCTTAGAATTCAGATGCAATTCTAAATTTAAAGTACAACTTAGCAAACATGGTGGTCTGACAACTAAGTTAATAAAAGTGATCTAATAAAGATAAAGAATATGAACACATTTGCTGAGATTTCTAGCAATTTCATTGTCACAAATACCTGAAATGATGAATACATTCAGCCTAATAAATAGCAGGATAAGGCAAAAAAACAGGTGCGTTCTGATTCATGGTGTTAGTGATACAGAAATAACCAAAACTAAAACCTGCGCAGACAGTCAAAGGACACTGATTCAGAGAGGTAATAGTAAGTTAATTTTCTATTCAATGAACATTTTCTGCATCAGCCTTTTATGCACAAATTCTTTTTACAGGAATACAGTCTCTAAGCTCTGAAATCATGAAGCTGTATAGAAATAGAATTTTAAAAAGATGGAAAATAAGAGTACTAGCACTCAAATTCTTTTCTAAGAAGAAAAGCTTCAAAAGCAACAGGTTATAGATCAATCAATAATACATCCCACACCATATCTAGATGTATACCTGGTACAATGCTTCATAACCATAACAAAAGCATTTATCATTCAGATAAGTTGAAGATATAGTCTGGCATAAGAAGAAGGTGGCTTACATTTTATAAACAGTTATATCAAAGTAGAATTCTTTAAGGCAAGAAATGTAAAGATTAAACATGAACTAACTGATGTCAAATTGCCTTTAATGTTTGACTTTTAAGAACACGGATAAAATTACAATTGCATCTTTATTGTTAGAACAAGTTTGAATGTCTTCTAGTGAGTGTTAGATTATAGTATTTCATATTCTGAATCTGAATACTTTAGTTTATAAGTTAAATATGTAAATTAACATCAAAATTTTAGGGAGAAGAAAAAATTCTTTTCAAGCACTGTGTCAACATTCTTCAAATTGCCTTGATGTTTCACAAACAATAGAATAGATCAGAGACCAGGGTATGACATTCATAGGACCTAAAACATTGCCCAGCTTGTAACAAATTATAAATTTTAATTATATCACAGGAGGAAAATCCAATAATCAGATTTGTTTGTTTTTCAGGAATGGCGAGTTGATAAGATTTAATAAATTATAACAAATTTGCCTTCTTCAGGATATCTTATGCATCTTATACAGCATTATACTTCCAGCTACACTATTGTCAAACACATTTTCATTTTGTCACAAGCTGATGACCTAGGACAGAAGCAGTGGTTACCAGTGAGGGATAGGACTGAGTTGCAGAAATCCTACTAGATGGTTTTCCCAGAAAGAAATTAACAATATTTCAGAAGTCTGGCAACACTGATAACAAGCACATTATTATTTCATATACCACTAAGAACTATAGATAGTCTGCCATATGATAATGGGAAAATATATTTAGAATTGGTGAAATACAGTTCCCAGTACATCGCATTATTCACAAATGGGCTACACAAGCTAGAGGAGCTTCTCAGGAAACCACCAAGTCCTCAGAAACATCTTTTGCCTGCCCAGTAGAACTGGGGTTCAAATTAAAAAAACAAACAAAAAAAGGTGAACAGAGTACTCTGCTCTGTCATGATTGAGTAAATTCTGCTCTTTCTGCAGAAAACTGCTGGATCACAAAAGCAGTAAATATAGATCTATGAATTCTTCTATCACAAAGTTCATAAATAATAATAATTTTAAAAATAAAAAAGGATTCCTTCCTGCATTCTTATTTTCCTACTTCCCTCACTTTGGAATTCATATCTCCTTGAAGTGCATCTAATTTAGACGTAAATCATATCTGGAAAACTAGCTGCAAAGGAGTGATGCAATTCTAGCCATCCAGGTAATACAATACAGAAAACAGTGATCTGGAAGGTTGGGGTTGAAAAGGACATCAAGTGAGCCATGCAAAAGGTGTAAGGATAGAACAAAAGTTCAGACCAAGTTCCACACCTTCCATTCCATTTGCACTGTCAAAGACATACTAATAATCTCCTCTCCAGATATGCCCTCAGCCTAATCCAAGATCATGTGTCTATCTTATGTTATATGAAATTCAAGTTATATAACTAAAGTTATAGGAAGTTAAACAAAATGGAGTTGAAGTCGCTAATCAGCTGATCTAAGAATAAAGAGATTATTCTGGATTCTCAGCTTTTTCTTTTTAAGTGGAAGGGGAAACCAGAAGAGATGGAGAAAACAACATGACTATAAACTACTAGCGGAAATCAAAATGATGCTATGGCCATCAGCTTTTCAGGTGGAGGAAGGGGCCGTGAGCCAAGGAATGTGGGCAGGCTCTAGAAAATGAAAAAGAAACAAAGAAAAAGAACTGATTCTCCCCTAGAGCTCTAAAAGAAATGTAGCCCTGTTGACCCCTTTATTGTAGCCCAATCAGCTCCTACAACACTATAAAATAATAAATTTCCATTGTTCTACAAGTTAATAAGTTTGTTGCAGCAGCAGTGGAGACTAATGCCTGAAGTAAACCATGTACCCCTCTGCTTAGTCAAGTTTGAACCTGTATCTGTTGAATGATTACTCTGTACCAAGTGTCTTTCTAGTTTTCTTTTTAGGAAAATGTGGCATATTATGTGTTCTCAAGAACCTCACTATTATTCTAACGTGGAATAGAGACCATTAAACAGCCTACTATGGTGATTAATAAGAAAAACATAGACACGAGTGGTCAGAAAGGTTTATGGGAAAGTCGTGTTTCTGCTTTATACATACAAGGCTCTATGTTACTGCTGATACTTTCTGAGTTCTTATAAAAATAAGGATAAGAGATAAGATTAAGTTCTGCTACCTAAAGCAGAAAAAAAAAAAAAAAGAAAGGAAACCATTAGTTATGTAACCAGGTTAAGCTTTCAGACACGGAGTTAAATGATCTGAGAGGAATAATATCTTAAACATATAACAGCCTTCTATTGTATTCATGCTCTAGCAAATATAGGAAATTTCTACAGGGTATTTTTTTTTAACTGAGAGATTTTCAATGCTACATAAAAAGTATTAATAGACACTAGCACATAATAAGAAGTTTATGTGCTTAAACTTTTCCTTCTGGGTCAATGTTTTGTAGAAGAGAGTATTTTAGTTCGTGTTAATACTTCAGGACTCTTCCCTGAATGATTCTTCAAATCATTTCAAAAAATTTCAAAGTCTATAATTGCTACTCTACAGAGTTGTCATTATGGCCCTTCCCAAGGAGTCCTCCCACCTCAATTTTCATAGATGGGAAAATCTGAATTAAAAGGGAGGAGTAGAATCCAATTGAGAGAGGAAACAGACTGTAAAGATAAAGCTACTGGCAAAGAAGTTTTCCAGCAGAATCACTGTTAGTTTCTTTTGTTCTTGCCTCATTTTAAAAACACAAATGGATTCTCTGAATTTGATAAGTGGTAATTATTATAACTGATGAATTTTCATATGCATTGCCATTGCTATATTTGTTTATCATGGATTCATAAATGTACCATAAACTGTAATTATTTAGCAAAAACACATATAAATTTAATTAAAAGGATTTTTTTTTGTCTTCATATTTAAAACTAATGCTCCAACTCCTAAAATCAAAAGCTGTGAAGGCTGAGAAGGTTGTGCCCTGTACCTGTTAAGATCCTGGTCTTTAGAACCAGAGTAACTGGATCTGAATCCTGACTCAGCCCCTTTCTTCCTGAGTGACCTCTGGCAAATTTTTACTTCTTTCCATTATTTTATGGGCAGAATAGGATTACGAAGAAGGAAGAAGACCTGCAAATGGCTAGCAGGTATATTAAAAGTGTTCAGGATTGCTAATTGTCAGGAAAATGCAAATCTAAACTACAGTAAGATTTCAGTTCACACCTGTTATGATAGCTATTTTTTTTTAAGATAAAATGGTGGTGAGGATACAGACAAAATGAAATCTTTGCATGCTGTTGGTGGAGTAAATTAGTATAATTATCATGGAAAATTGCCAGGGTCATGCCCAGGAGACAGGACCCTTTGAGACGTGTGGAACTGGCAGCTATCGACTGAAGAAAAATAAAATTAAAAGCAGCAAGAGATAAAGAGACAGGACACAGAGTCGAGTTTTCAAATGTGGGAATACAGGGGTTCACTACTAGCTTGTGGGGTTCCAGAGAGTGGCCCTGAGTGTTTATTCCACTCAGCTTCCTTTTTGGGGGGCCAGGGCTGGGTTTGAACCTGCCACCTCCAGTGTATGGG
Organism: Galagoides demidoff; assembly: GCA_963574575.1. Taxonomy (NCBI): domain Eukaryota; kingdom Metazoa; phylum Chordata; class Mammalia; order Primates; family Galagidae; genus Galagoides; species Galagoides demidoff. The sequence goes on from CAUYQV010137789.1 coordinate 19,676, forward strand.
GTCATCGCCCTATTCTTTTGAACCACAGGTGCCGCTTTCCACTCAGCTTTTATTGAAGGCTATTTTCTCACTTAGCCCAGAGGGTAAGCTGAGGGCAGGAATAAAAATGTCAGCAGTTTCTCTGAGTAAGCATGCTAGTTCTTACTTTATCTATAATCATTAACTTTAAGGGCCTGGGTAGCCTTGAGAAATCTGGAACCTGAGCCTTTTGTGGGGCAGCCTCCCATCTGTGGTCACACATACAGATTCCATGGGGGGGAGGTTAGACCCCTCTAATTTCTCTGAGGAGCAGATGAAGGGCATCAGATTCCTCTGAAGAATCAGTGGAAGAGAAGAATTTTCTTCTTATCTCCACCCAAAGGTGTTTACCTCTATGATTAGGGTACAAGCTCTCTTGCCAGTACTTCAGGGATTGAGCTGTTCCCTTGATCTCTGCACTGGCCATAACATAAATCCCACAATGGGTATTTGCTTTGACTGTTGACTGGGCCGGGGCAGCTTGGTTAATGTTCCTTCCCAGGCCTTGCATGTACTTATGCTACAGCCCTTGTTCTTCAGAGTGTTTACAGACCCAGCAGGGGTGTTTGCAAGCTGTATCCCTCACAGCCCAGTCTTCTAGTAAAAGCAGAAACTGCTCAGGCAAGTAATTTAACTGCTTGTTTAAAAGTAAACTTGCTAAACTGGTTTTATCCCACTTTGCTTGGCTTAATTTCTATTTTTCCCCCTTTCTGGAAGTGTTTTCCCTCACCAAGAATGGGGTCTTTGGTCCTCATTCTCCCTGCAGAAAATTGTATGACAATTCCTCCAAAAATTAAAAAAAGAAAAGAACTACAATATGACATAGCAATCCCACTTGTGAGTATACATCCAAAGGAGTTGAAACTGGGATCTCAGAGAGATATCTGCACTCTCGTGGTCATTACAACAATCTGCACAATAGCCGAGATGCAGAATGAACTTAAGTGTCCATTGATGCATGGATGGATAAAGAAAATGGGGTCAAAGGAGGGGACCCTTCCACTTGTCACAACGTGAAAGAACACACAGGGTATTGTGCTAAGTGAAATAGCCAGAAACAAAAAGACAAATGTCACATGATCTCACTTACACGTGGCAGCTGCAGTCGCCAAACTCAAAAGAAGCAAAATGTAGGTTGCCAGAGGCTGGGGGTGGGAGGAATGGGATGACATTGTTGACAGGTGCCAAATCGCAGTTATACAAGAAGAAGAAGTCTGGAGATCAACTAGACAGCACAGTGCCTACAGCTAACAATACTTCATACCTGACATTTACTAGGAGGGCAGATCTTGTGGTAAGTGTTCTTACCACACACAAGGGTATGGGAGAAAACTTTGGTAGGTGATGTGTGTTTCCTTGATGGTGGTGATGGTTTCACAGCTGTATATTATCTGCAAACTCATTGAGTTATAGACGTTAAATATGAATAAGTACAGCTTTTTACATGCGAATTGTACCTCAACAAACTGGCTAAGATATAGTAGTGTTTACTTCAAAGGACTTTTTGAAGAAAGAAATAAGTGAAAATTAAATTTCCTTAGAAATTTGCAGGCTGGTCAGAGTGCAGTGGTGGTTATAACTAACTGATCACTACCAGCTGCAGACTCCTCTGTTTCTTTATCACTCCCATTGCTTCATCTGACTAGCGCCCTAAAACAACTTTTTAAATCACTTGATGTGTAATAAATGTTAACTATATGGTTTTTAAATAGTTAAAATAGAAGATGGATTTCCATTGCCTTAATTTTGTGCAAGGTATTAAAATTCCATAGCATTTCTGTTTTATTGTTTTATGTTTAAATACACGTGGAGTAATATTTTTACACTTATCTTAGGGATTCAATTAATGTGATATGCTGGTAAATAGTGGCACATGAAATTGAAGTAAAATACTCCAAACCTCACGGAACTTAGAGCTTAGTGGCAGATACAGATACTATATTAGACAAAGCATTAACAAGTAGAGTGCTGTGGAAGGGCACACACGGGGCATGTTAGCAGATCCATGACATAGGTGAATGAAATATATTTTAAGGTAAAAAGCAACAAGCTTAGCAAAACATCCAGTTTTTTCCCAAAATGCAAACATTGGATAGTCTCTGAAGATTAAACCTTGCGGTGTATATAATATGACGTAACAGTAGATGCCACACTGAAATAGCCTTCTTGCCAAGAAGCCCTCATTACATTTTTTTTTTTTGAGACAGAGCCTCAAGCTATCCCCTTGGGTAGAGTGCTATGGCATCACAGCTCATAGCAACCTCCAACTCCTGGGCTCAAGTGAGTCCCTGCCTCCGCCTCCCAAGTGACTGGGACCACAGGCGCCCACCACAATACCCAGCCATTTTTTGGTTGCAGCCATCATTGTTGTTTGGCGGGCTGGGGATTCGAACCCACCACCTTAGGTGTATGTGGCTGGCGCCTTAGCCGATTGAGCCACAGGCGCTGAGCCAAGCCCTCATTATATTAAACCTAAATGAGTCCTCTGCTATGCTAAGTCTAATTTCTCTAGCTTGACCTGGATATGGAACAAGATGCTAGCCCTGTCAAAGAGAAATCGTGATTCAACTTTATTTCTCAGATTCTATGATATTTTATCCTTTCTAAAGCACTTTTGCAGATTTTATGTTCCAAATTTTTGAAGTAGCAACTAGTAAAAAAAAAAAAGAAGAAGAAGAAGTTAATTCGCCTGAAGGAAAAATAACCATGGTCAAGGAACATCTTTTAACTATAAAAAAGGTCATTAAATTTGAGAACTGACAATATTGCAAGCTCTACGGACTATTCGTGAGGTATTTGTAAATAGGTATTGAACTTTAAGAACAAACAATCCTTTTCTCTTCCATCAATTAGATTTGGGATCCAATGTCCGTAGGTAAAAAATAAAATATAATTAGGTCTGCATGGTAAGAGGTCATTTCCAAATATTTCACAATGAAAGAAAAAGAGCATAAATAAGGAGAAGTTGTCATTAAGTCACATCCAAAGAACCTGGGAGATAAGCAGGAAATGAGCTAAAATGACTATTTGTACCATAGTGTGACTCCATATCCAAGAGTAGGAAGGATCAGGACAGGTGATACCACCTGAATGGAGTAATGTTCAGCAACAAGGAACAGAACATACTCCAGCTGGTTAAAGCCCAATAAGAGTCACTGTAGGGTGGTAAGCAGTTTACAGAATTATTGGCAGGGATGAACAGAGCAGAAATGAGATGTGTTTCAGGAAAGACCCCTGAAGCTAGAATTGAGGATGAGCCTGTAAAGAGAGGAGCCACCTTGTCAATGATCAAGAAGCCATGAGCTAAATTGAGAAGCTGACATTAGCTATTTTCTATCCAGTCACAGACCAAAATTACAGCTGGAAATCTCCTCCCATGACCAAGAAGCTGTCTTTGCTGCCATCAGCTTCAGATCAATTGAAAGGTCACATTCAGCTCTAGCCTCACTTTCCACCCTCAAAGTGCATTCACATGTGTGTAAATCACTCTGGAATTTTACCTGAAAAAAATCTCACTTGCAAAGAAATTCAAGAAATGTGGTTTTTAGTTCTCTAGTCTCTGTAGTTCAGAAAATATTGCTAGGCAGAAGTTAGAAAGCATTTCTTAACTTTGATTTAAACATCTATGATAATATTTATTCCTGGGTTCTTCTTAGAAGACAGGTGTATTTAGTCCAAGAACTCTAATCTAAGCAACTGGAGCCATTTACGTTTCATACTTGTGAGAAACCATCAAGAACAGAACTTGTCCTGTCTCCAAAACTCACTCAAATCTATTGACTTTCTCAAGAGGATATGGATAAAGGGGAATTGGCTAGAAATATTAACATTTCTATCAGGTAATCATCCCTAAGGGACAGTTGAAGTTAGTGAGGCAAACCTATTCCCCAGGTCATGGGGATATCTAACTTTCTGTCATCTTGGGGCTCTGCCATCTACTAGGATGTTGACCAAGGATGCTCAACACTGGTTGGAGGTACTTCCTATTTTGGTTTGTTAAAAAGGAAATAAATAGCCAAGAGGCTCTCACTCTTCATACCTTATGATTTAGACCTAAAAATGACACACATCAATTTCTATCCAATTCCTTTGGTGAATATTTGCCCAGCTACAAAATAAACAGAAATGTAAGTCTCTAGCCAGCCAACCTTGCCTTCAGCAAGACATCATTGATCTCAGGAAAAAGGAAAACAGATAGATATTAATGCAAACATAGAATGTAAGAAGTAGGAATAAAAGAAGTTTTGTTTTAGTGATGGCATACCCTGAACTCCTTCCAAATTTTATGTTTAAAAAATCACATATTGATTGAACATCAAAAACTATTGTTTTTGAGACAGAATCTCACTCCATTGCCCTGGGCAGAGTGTTGTGACACCATAGCTCACATCAACCTCAAACACTGAGGTTCAAGCAATCCTCTTGCCTTAGCCTCCAGAGTATCTAGGTCAACGGATGCCTGCCACAATGCCTGTCTAGCATTTCTATTTTCAGTAGAGACAGGGTCTTATTGTTGCTCAGGCTGGTCTTGAACTCTTAAGCTCAGACAATCTACCCACCTTGGCCTCCGAAGAGTGCTAGGATTATAGACATGAGCCACTGCACCCAGCCAAAATTTATTTTTAATAATTAAATGCAATATTTATATTAATATTTAATTTATTTATGGGAGATAACTAGAAATATGATTATGAAATTTTTATCAACTCATATTGATTATTTGTTTTCAACGTCTGGGAAGCATTGAGTGTGTCCTGATGCACACACCCTATTCCATCCTCTCCCTTGACTGTGGCTAAGACTCTATTTATTATGGATTTTACTCTCATTATTGGATTCCATTAAGTGGTCAAGGTGAAGGCATTCTGCTGATGAAAATAAGGTCTCAAATATTTTCATTTTCAATTAATAAAAATGGACATTTTCAATCTGAAAAATCCTTTAAAGAGTGACTGAGATGTTCATGGAAAGAGATTATCTTTCTGACTTTCAAGAAGCAAGCTGTCACCTTTTGGGAGATAGTTGCCTTGTGCAAGGTTCAGAGAAGACAATTTCTAGGAGCTAAGAGTAGTTCCGTTCTATAGCTAGCAGAAATGCTGGGGCCTCTATCCCACAACTACAAGGAAGTTAATTCTGCCAACAGCTATTGAGTTTGGGAGGAACCCTCAAAAGAGCTTCAGATGAGCTCTGGTCCAAACCTTGGTGGCAGTCTTGTGAGACCTTAAGCAGAAGAGCCAGCTATACTAACCAGATTCCTGACCCATGGAAAACGTAAGGTAGTAATTAGGTCTTTTTTTTTTTTTTAGCCATCCACTATAGCAATTTGTTAAGCCTCAGTAGAAACTGATATTACTCATCTTTAAATAGAAGGAAATCCTACCATTTGTGACAACATGATGAATCTGGAGGACATGGCACTAAGTGACATAAGCCCAAAAGGAAAAATACTACAGGATTCCACTTTGATGTGAGCGATCTAAAATAGTCAAACTCACAGAAGCAGGGAGTAGAATGAACGGTGGTTGCCAGGGCTGAGAGGAGGAGAAACTAGGCAGGTGTTGATCAGGAAGCACACACGTTCAGCCATACAAGGTAAGTATTAATAAGTGCTGGAGGCTGATTGCATAGCACAACGCCCATTGTTAACACTACTCCGTGGGGTACTGAAAAAATTTCAAGGCAGTTAGATCTTATGTGACATGTTCTTATCACAGAAATATAAACATGAGTCAGAGAAGAAACTTCTAGAGGTGATGAATACATTCATGGCATTGACTGGAGATGATTTTGTGGGTATATATTTATCCCCAATGTGTCAAAGATTATACATTAAATAGGGACAGCTTTCTGCATGTCAACCATATCTCAGTAGTGTTTTCCTTAAAAAGTAAAATAATACATATACAAATATGTATGCACACGTTTATTAATATATATACCAACATTTTTTCAAAGACTTTCAAACAGGTATTATTTACACACTTGTTTTTAACTCAGAAGCATTTTGTTAAAGTCAATAAATTAATAGGAAAACCAGAATCTTTATTTAATATATAGTTAGCAGCATTATTTTAATAAAATTTTAATCACTTTATATACTTTAAATATATTTATACAAAAGTCTTGGAGCTACAAATTTAGATCATTAAATGTGCAGAATTTAATAACATAAGTGGCAGATTGAATTTTCATTAAATTAACCTAATGAGGCTTACTCTGTCAAAAAAAAAATGCTTGCTATCATTTTTAAATTCAAATGTAGATCTCGAAATGTGACACCTTGGCACTTATCTCACTTAAGAATTCTGATTCTTAGAGAAATTCAAAGTTAGCTAAGGCATGGAGTCTTGCCACAAGTTTGTTTTAGAGGAATTAGTGAATGGTGCTCTTCAACAGTCTTTCCTCTGCTCCGTCTCGTCTTTAATAAGCCTTTCCCTCAGGAACAATTAAATCATTTAACAGTAGTAAGAAGAGGGAAGAGAACATACCATTCAGTGAAAATCATCATCATTCGTGTCGCCCCACTCTGTCATATAAGTGACTTAGGAATATTTTCCCTGTTTTTAATGCAGCTCTTTATAATTAACAGAAATATGCTATACACAAAGAAGCACCGATTAAAAAGAGGTTAACTGAAGTCAGTATGTTGTATTATCTACTTGTTTGTTGTCTTCATAGGTTTTTAGGTTTCCAAGGTAAGGCTTCCATAGTAATATTCAGGATGGGCAAAAGCTGTGTCTTTCTTTTGTAAAGTGCTCCAAAATGTATACCTTGAAAGTCTGCCTATGACCCACTCTCTGATTAATTCTATGTATGAGTTTACCAATTCCAAAGCTATGGAATCCTATTGTGTTAAAATAGTCTTATCTGTACACCCTAGTTTTGTATCTCCTGAAAAGAAAACAATGAAGCAGTCCAAGCGCACTAACATGGGTTCAATGGTTCAATACATACATTATCTCTGGGCAAGGTGGCTGACACCTGTAATCCCAGCACTCTGGGAGGCTTAGGCAGGTGTATTGCTTGAGGTTATGAGTTTGAGACCAGCCTGAGCAAGAGCAAGATCCCGTCTCTACTAAAAAAAAAAAAATAGAAACACCAGCCAGGCATCATGGTGGGCAGCTGTAGTCTCAGCTACTCTGGAGGCTGAGCAAGAGGACTGCTTGAGCTGAAGAAACTGAGGTTGCTGTGAGCTATGATGATGCCACAGCACTCTTCTCAATGTGATACACTGACCCTTTGTCTCATTAAAAAAAAAAAAAATACTTGGCTCGGCGCCTGTGGCTCAATTGGCTAAGGCGCCAGCCATGTACACCTAAGGTGGCCGGTTCGAATCCCCAGCCCGGGCCCGCCAAACACCAATGATGGCTGCCACCAAAGAGTGGCTAGGCGTTGTGGCAGGCGCCTGTGGTCCCAGCTACTTGGGAGGCAGAGGCAGGAGACTCGCTTGAGCCCAGGAGTTGGAGGTTGCTGTGAGCTGTGATGCCATGGCACTCTACCCAAGGGGATAGCTTGAGGCTCCGTCTCAAAAAAAAAAAAA
>CAUYQV010137794.1:0-12280 GCA_963574575.1 Galagoides demidoff
CAACCAAAAAAAAAAAAAAAAAGGCCGGGCATTGTGGCAGGAGCCTGTGGTCCCAGCTACTTGGGAGGCTGAGGTGGGAGACTCGCTTGAGCCCAGGAGTTGGAGGTTGCTGTGAGCTGTGATGCCACAGCACTCTACCCAAGGTGACAGCTTGAGGCTCTGTCTCAAAAAAAAAAAAAAAAAGAAATGCTAGTTTATTCAGGCACACTGGTTTCTTCAGATCAAAACTACCCATAACCTTTTTCATAAAATAGATTGTCCTTTCTCCCCATTGTAGAAATAAGAAACTGCGAATAAGAGGTGGGTCCAAATTCAAACCCAAGGCTACTGCCTCAAAACCAGGCCTCATTCGCCAAACTATGTGAATTCTTGTGCCTTTGAGTGCTTTTCACAATTTGGAGTGTTGTGCTCTCTGGAATAATTAGCAAGCTATGAGTTGCCTCTCTCTGTCAGAAGTGATCGGTATCAATTATGGAATTATTAACAACCCTTCCCATCTGCCTCTAGTTTCCAGCTAAGAAAGTTAATTAAAGCAAAAAAATCCATCCAAGGATTTGGGAAATTTATTACTGAAGATGTTTACTGATGATTCTAATAAAATAAATTTATTCAGTAAATAATACAAACATTGATTTCACATTTCACTTATGTCAATAATTCTTCCTTCAGAAAATTATAGGATATTACCCCAGCGACAATGGTAGGGAGCTGGGGGTGTTTCCCTTGCTTGGTGATTCATCTAGTTCACCTATTTGCCTCAGAAGTAACATATATTATGAGATTTCTACGTGCAGCTCGATGGCACATAAGTTACAGAAGAAAGTTTGTACCATGTCAGAGACCCTGACCAAATTGTAGCAGAAAATAAAACTAGGCTAGTGATAGAACTTAAGGCTTAGGATTCTAGCAACCAAAGGTCTACCTCTATACCACTGAGGGTTAGTAATTGAAGAAAACAGCCAAATTTATCCCCAGACACGTAGAAAAAGGTCACTTAAAGGTAGTTTCCTAACCCTCAAGCTGCTCTATTTGTATTTCAGAAAGAAAGAAACTGCTCCATGGCTACCTTAAGTGAACAGTTCCTCTAAAAGTAGCCAGTTAATCATCTCCCATCCCCTAGGCAGGATGAAGTTCAGAAAGCTTGGAAAGGCTTCTCTCCATGTTGCAATTTGAATGCTGAGTAAAGGCTACAGGTTTCTGACATTGCTGGGCTGCTCAGATCATGTAGGTCTCAGGTGGTCTGGAGTAGGGTCCCTGTGAACCAGGGCCTTCACCTCTGTTATTCTCATTCACAGGACACTAATCCCTCTAATTAATACACATCTACCTGCTTCTGATCCACCTCTTTCTCTGCATGTACCCATCCTGTTCTTTTGTCCATTTCTCCCATTATGCTCTCCGTAACTGCTGTTCCAAGGTAAACAGCTCCATCCCATCAGATCCTCCACCTCTTCACAGACTCCTCCTACCTCCCTGTATGGGCCCATTCCTTGAAGAATCCTTCATTTGTCTACAAAGTGAGAATGAGTTGGCATTCAGCACTAACTGTGTATCAGCAAAGTTTCTAACCAGGGAACTATAACCTGCTGCTTCTCCAAGAAAATCATTCTCCCTACACCCCAATGTCTTAAAGTCTAGGCTCATTTCACCTGTGCCCTTTGTTGATTGTAGATCTTTAGTTCACTGGTCCTCGTGCACAGTCCTTGCACCCTCTGAGGCATAGATCATCTTGCTTTACCTGTCTGCCCTGCCTCATATCTCCACCATCTAGAGATCTCTGGCCCTTCCACTTCATCTAGTAAAAACTTTAAAACATGCCTGACAGTCTTCTTCACTTCTGATTTCTATCCACCATATCGGTGACTTCTGTCACACAATTTTGGGCAGCTCATCTATCTGTCTGCCATTTAACTTCAAAGTCCTCCGTTTCCTTGAGGACAGCAAACTGCATCAACATCCCACTGCAATCTTTCTCCCTATCCTCATGACCCTTTCAAGTACTGCAGGTCCTCCCTCTGCCCTTCCTTTTCATCCCATTACCTTACCTCCTCAGAAAGACCCTGTATTCCATGTTAAACTTGGATCCTATTCAGCTTCATTCATTGCCAACACTTCAAAGTTTTCAAAACCCATTTTGTTTTCAATTCTTAGTAAACAAACCATAAATTCTGATTAATCCAATCCTGACTCTTTTCTTCTACAGCAAGGCAGGTTACTTCATGTGTAGAAAATAACATATAATTCTGTGAACTGTTCACTCTCCAAATCAGTAATTTAAAAAAGATCCTCAGTGCCATTCAATCTTTCTTTTTCCCAGGTGTCTCTGGTCATCTCACTTCAAGTTCCCCACAGTGATTATTACGTAAGATTAGTATTATTATGCTTTCTCAATGTTGCCCAACTTCTCTCTCAACAAAAGGCTCAGGAGTAAACTCGGGTATGAAACTTGGATCCAACATTTCCTGGCATGTGTAACTTTGAGCACATTTCTTTTTTTCTTTCTTTATTATTTTGCTGGATCTTCATTTGATTATCTTTAATACTGGGAATGTTAAAAGTATATGGTGAAAAATCTAGCAACAATTATCCTTCTATTTCTCTCATTTAGACAAAGGTGGTCCTTTACCTAAAATTAAGCCATTGGTCACTGTTGTGAAAGAGTCCCCTTAAGTCTATGCCAAGACACTGCTCAATTTTCTAGATCTTCCTACAAATTTCTACATTTTTTTCTTTTAATTTTTATGTTTTTAGTTTTCACATTTGGACTACTCTCTATTCTCAGCTTTTGTGTTTTTCATTTTTCACTAAGCAATATATTACGAGAACACTTCTCCCAACAATTTAAAGTCTTTGACAATAAGGTTTTCACTTGCTGTGAATACTCTGTGAATACACTGTAATTTATTTAACTATGCCTTCTTTGTTGAGCAGAAAGATTGTTTCCATTTTTCATTATTCCAAATGATGCTGTGATTATTATCCTTGCATGTAAACCTTTATCTACATCTCTGATTCTACCCACAGGGTAGAATTCTATAAGTAGCCTCTCAGGGTCAAAAACGATATATTTTTAAGGCTCTTTACACACATTATCAAATTGCTTCTCAGAAAGATTATACCAATTTATACACCCACCAGCTGGGTATGAAAGAGATGGTCTCACCATATCTACACTGTCATTAAGAATATTTTCTGCTAAACTGTCAACTTTTCCCATCTCTACTGCTTCTTACAACAGAGGCTAAAAATATATTTAAGTGTTTTGCCTGCTAAAAACAATAATTTTCTATACAGTGTCTCTCTTTAGACCCATGGTATTGTTGTTTCCTTCACAGCCAGGTTTCCTGGGGGGCGATTAGTTCTCAGCTTTCATCTCCATCACCTCATCTGCTGACTGTCATCTCAATTAGGTCCTCACCTCTTCACTCACCAAATGTCACCACTCACCTCCACACTTCAAAGTTCAGCAGATTCTTTTCTGTCATTTGTGATATATTCAATTTAAGCAGGTAGCACTGTGAGATGCTACTAGAGATTCTCACTTGCCTGAGCTTCTGAGACACTTTTTCTTCTGTTTTTATTTTATTTTATTTTTCTCTTTCCTCCTAGACTATTCTTTCCCAAGGTTTTTCATCTTCTGTTCCTCCTCACATTTCTTTGGGATTATTGAATCTGCCTTCACGACTTACTCTGTGGCTGAAGAATCACACAGCTTTTTCTTTAGTCCTACTTCCTCCACACGCTGCAGTAAGAGTATCATGTTCAGATATCCACTGGATTTCTCTAAGTGGATATTCTGAAAACTTAAAGCCTATAAATATGCAATTAAATGAATTTCCTCTCTCCAAGCCTTTTGCTCTGGTATTGGCTATTTTGATGAAGAGCACCACTAGGCCTGCTTGTGTTTAACAGAGAAATCTGTAAGGAAGGAATTTACTCCACTGTGCTTAACCAATATTCGATAAAATCTCACCAAATAATGTTCAATGTTATACAAATAATTTTCGCCAACTTTCATTCATATCTCTAACACACCACTCATCGCCAGAAGTCCCTCCATTTTTGTACTTCAGTGTTTTTCTAGTTTACACTAGACTTTTTCAGTTTTTTTCTAGGTTACAGAGAGAAGCAACCTGACTCCTGACCCTAAAACTTCCATTTTATCTTCCCATAATTTTAGAACCACCCAACACACATTGCCCCAACCCACCCAACCAAAAACTATTACATTTTCAGAATCAGCAAAATGGAGAATTACCTAATCCAGACATCCTGCTTACTCCACTACAACTGCCCATGTCTTCCCCTGTACTTAAAATTCATCACTTATATATGTCTTAGTCTTATATAATCTACTGAGTCCTAGAATATGTCTTTAAATATATGTGTTCACATATTTTGCTGTGCTATATTGATTGCTAGTCCCTAATGAAAGTACTCTGGTTTGTTTTTCTATCTCTAGTTTAGGAAATTTCTGAGGGGAATAGAATTTCCCTTGGGCTTCTGAAATCAATATATCAAGTTAAAGGAATTTGTATCTTTAAAAAAATCGCCCTTTTTAAATGCCTGTTTTCAGTCTGGTTTCACTATCTTATGGCAAACAGTTGTTCATCTTCCTCGGCATCATATACATATTTCTTTGAAGTTTCCAGTATATTCCTTTTGTGTCCTTGACTGCACCCTTTAAATATTTCTGCCACAAACCCTGACTTATCAATATTTCACAGAATTTTTTTGGTTGTCATAGTTGTCTGATTCTTTGAAGATAGTTCCAGATTCTACATGTCTATGAATCTTAGCTTAACAGAGTCCCAATACATATTTGTTGATAAAGCGAATGTTAAAAAACATAACCCAAGATCCCTACGAAGAATATATTATCAAAATCTACTGAGGGAATACTCCCACGCCAATCAGAAAAAATAAATGTGCTCCTGCACTAAACTACAACAAAGAAAAATAAAGAATCAATTTACAGAATAATTGCCCGAGTCTATGGAAAACAGGCAGTGTACGACAGTGATCCCCAAGGGAAGAGAGTACATTGTGTAACTTCTCCAGCCCACTGAGAGTATCTACATCACAGTACAGTGAGAACCCAAACAGCAAATTAGACATTTCAGATGATACATCAGTAAAAGTGAATATGTAGCAATAGAATCTACCTACAATGAAGCAAAAAAAAAAGAGAGAGAAAACGGAATAGAGTCTCAATACCAGATAGAACATATCAAGCAATATAACACACAAATAATATGAGCCATAGGCAAAAGAAAAGAAAAAAACTGGGTCAAAAACAACTTATTTGAAGAAATCATGGCTAAGTTGTAGCTAGAATCTTTCCAAAGTTAAAGAAAATCACAACATTACCTATCTATGAAACTGAGCAAACCCCAGGCAGATGTGAAGCAGACAGAGAGAGGAAACCCGGCCAAAGCACATCTTAATCGAATGGATGAAAACCAGAGCATAACAAAATGATCTCGAAAAGTCACCAGAAAAAAAAGTCACATTATGTAAAATGTGATATGAATGATCACAGATCTCATCAAAAACGTTTACACCAGCAAAGCAAAGGAAAAAACTTTCAAGTACTGGAAGGAAAAACAGTCAACCTATCAGTCTTTATCCAATGAAAATATCTTTTAATAATGAAAGTGAGTTTAATAAGATACTTCTGGCAATATAATAAAATCAATTGCCAGCTATTTTTTTTAAATGCTGAATATTTAAGGAAGTTCTTTGCAGAGAATTAGTATGGATCTATAGGCATACAAAAAGAAATTAAGAAGCCTTAGAATTGTTCATTGCAACTCAATTCATAATTGCCAAGTCATGGAAGAAGCCCAAGTGCCCACTGACCCCTGAATGGATTAATAAATTGTGGTATATGTACACCACAGAATACTACGCAACATTAAAAATAATGGAGACTTTACCTCTTTTATGTTTACATGGATGGAGCTGGAAAATATTCTTCTTAGTAAAGTATCTCAAGAATGGAAAAAAATATCCAAGGTACTCAGTACTACTGTGAAATGGATTTATAATCACTCACACTTGCAGATGAAAAATGAAACACAAATAGCGTGTGGGAGTGGGGTAGGGGGGGGGGGGGCCGATAGAGGGAGGGTTGGTAGGGGGACCACACCTATGGGGAATATTGCAAGTACAAGTTGGATCTATCAGGTGTAGAACACAAATGTCTTAATCCTGTAATTGGGTAAATGAGGTGAAGGCTATGCTGATTAGTAGGATGTAAGCACTCCAATTTGTACAAATAATCAACACATTGAATCCTATAATGGCATAAATGTATTCATGATCTATGTACAAATGACTTAATAAAAAAAAAAGAAAATTACAAAAAAAAAGAGAAAAATATGAATATTCCACCCCTCTCTTAACATAAAATTAGAGAATCAGCATAAAAGGAGAAACATGTTGAACCTCCTCTGACTGTACTATGCTTTTATTAATAAACTTTGGCACTTTGCCAGCTTGTAAAAAAAAAAAGAAGAAGATGAAGAAGGCTTAGAAACAGTAAATACGTGAATAAAAATAAAAGGTACTATTATTAACTGCAGAACTTCATCTTCCTAAATTCATATGCTGAAGCCCTTACTCCGAAGTGTAATGGTGTCTCCAGCTCCTGGCCTTAACCCACCCTCCTGCCTCAGCTTCCCAAAGTGCTGGGATTATAGGCATGAGCCACAGCACCTAGCCACTGTGGTGACATTAGGAGATGGGGCCTTTGGGAAGCAACTAGGTTTTGATGAGGTTATAAGCATTAATGTTCTTATAAGAAGAGGAAAACAAGACCAGAAATCTTTCTCTCTCCACCAGATGAAAACACAGCAAGATAGCACCCCTCTGCAAGCAAGGAAGAGGGCCCTCACAGGAATCAAATCTGCCTGAAACTTGGTCTTGGAATTGCTAGCTTCTGTAACTATAAGGAATATATGTCTCTTGTGTAAGCCACCCTTTCTCTGGTATTTTGTCATAATAGCCCAGACAGATGTTGTTTCTCATTTTCAAATTTCAGAAGAAAATTTTTCATTTAAAACAAAATTAATAATGTATTTTGACATTTATAAGGTATATAGAAACAAAATATGTGACAAAAAGTTCACAAAGGCTAGACAGGGGGAAATAGTTTATTGTTTTATAACATTTAAAGAACCTATGATAAGGTTATTACACTATATGTGAAACAAATATCATTTAAATGTAGATTGTGATAAGTTAAAGATGTGTTGTAAACCCTGAAGCAAGATCTAAAAATCAAGAAGAAACCGCACAAGATAAGAGTGAAGATCAAATAGAATCATTTTATCTTTCTGTTCCCAATCCTAAAGAAGGTGAGCAAAAGGGGGAAAGGGAAGGAAGAACATGAGGCATAAATAAAATACACACGGCAATTAGGTAGATTTAAGCCCAACCACATAAATAATTTCATCACATGAAAACAGCTTAATCATCCCAATTGAAAAAGATTGCATAAAAAAGTAAGCCATGAAAAATACAAACATACAGATACGAAAAGATATGCCATGAACATGGTCATTAGAGGTAATATCAGACAAAGTAGACGTTAAACAAGGAATAGGGAGAGGATCTTAGATAATGACGAAACAGGTCAATCAATCAAGAAATAATCTTGGACCATTCTTATAGGTGAAGTATTGCAAGAATGAAAAAACAAACACAAGTACTCAGCACTATGTTGGATCTAATTGATCAACACGCATGTGCACATATGGAAGTAAAACTCAATGAAACTCAAGCAGGTGTGAGAGCTGATGAGGGGTTAGTCAAATTCACACCTAATGGGTACAACGCACACTATCTGGGTGCAGGGCACACTTACAACTGCCTCAATCTATACAAAAGGAAATTATGTCACCAAAATGTGTATAGCCCCCCATAATATTCTGAAATAAATAAAAGGAGAAATCATCTTGATCCGTCTAATGAAAAATCTCCCATGTCATACAGCCTTTTATAATTGTCCATACAGTAGCACAGAATATTGTGAAAATCTTGTACAAAGAAATGTAAGCCTTACTCAATGGAGTTTTGTAATAGAGGTGGCAGGATAAAGTACATTAAAAGACATTTTAGAACAGAACAGTGACAAATGAATAGCAAAACACGTACACCCATTCAAAGGCAAGGATGAGACAAGGATGTTCAGGGGTGTCCTGAAAACTGTGATAAGTAGGAGTGGTGTCAAAGAGAGACATCGTTTCTATAAAGCAGAACAAGGAAGATGTTTGAGATATAAAAAGTAAGGGTTGACGAAGTTTGGCATGGAAAACGTGTTTTGGAGAACAGAACCAGTTTAGTACTGGTGCTGGGAATGATCTGAGTAGATGAGATGTGGGAGGTAAGATGAAAGAGATTTAATAATAAAAGAGTTCAAACATTTGCAAAAACACAGCAGGCTCTGTAGAACTTTGAACTAAGTATAGATCACACATACGATTCCAATTTTTTCATAAATTTTACTGATTTCAACGCACTTAGGCAAATGGGATTGTCAGAGGTAAAAGTCTTTAACAGAATTCTGGTCTATGAGCAATAAATGAAAGTTGCAGACTTCTCTAGAAGGCTTGGGATCATGGCACTCCATCACTCTGCAGAAGTACTCTCACAACAGGCAGTAATACCTCTGTTCTTACCAAATTCTGGGCCTTGTTTTCTTTCTCATTCTCCTTGACAGAGAGGCACTAGATATTCCTCGTCCCTGCCTCCTTCTAGACACACAAATTCTTCAGCTTCCAAGACATTTCACCAGTGAATAAATGTGAATTAACAAATGTTCCAGACATTAACAATGATCTTTATATTCTTTTTTTTTCTAGTCATGTCTCTGCTTCACAGAATAAAACCTCCTTAAAGGCAGCTAATATATGTCATGTTTCTTTATGCCCAAGACTGTCTACCTTTGTGGTCTAAAAAATCACATGTTCACAATATTAGAATTGCTTCTCAACAGATTTTGAGGCAACTAAGTAATATAAAAAATAGATTGAAAAAATAGGTCAGATTGGGTGCTAGAGATGGTCATGAATGATTTGCCTTAGAAAAATTCCAGGAAAAAAAAGAAGGAAGATCTAGTAAAAAATTTTTACTTTGTTGAAGAATGAAATGGATGAAAACTATAAGGAGGTAACACTCACCACCTAAAACCTCAAACTTGAAACATGGCATGAAGTTGGAATACTCCTTTAGTTAGTTAAATCCAGGCAGGGCCTATATTAGCAAAACATGGTTCCCAAAGAAAAAACTTTGGCTCCAAAGTCATCAATTTGTTATGCATCAGTTCAGCTAACATTGATCAAATGACCACTGCAATACCCTCACCTCATATCCCTGACCCTCTAAACCAGCTCTGCCTGCATTTACCGTTGCCATCTGCCTCTCATCTATAGATGGTTCTGGTCAGTGATCTGAAATTAATCTGTCTCTCCATAATCAGGATATATGACATACTTTTTATTTTTTTAATCTTTGTTTTTAATGTTTGAGATTCACCGAGGGTACAAAGAATCCGTTTATACTGATTGTGGTTGTTAGGTAAAATCCCTCTTGTAATTATGTTTTGTCCCCAAGAAGTGCTCCATACACCATGACCCCCCATCCCTCTCCTTCCTCCCCTCTCCCCATCCCTCATTTTCCAACCCTACCCCTTGTATTAGCTCATCTACTGCCTTCATATTAGAATTGAATACCTTGGATTCTTGCTTCTCTGTTCTTGTGATGCTTTACTAAGAAGAATGTTTCCCCCACCACCTTTACACCTTTTGTATTAACCTGGATGGAGGTGGAAATACTTTTTATTTTATTTTTTTAAAAATTAATTAATTATTTATTTATTGCAGTTTTTGCCAGAGCCAGGCTTGAACCTGCCACCCCTGGTATATGGCGATGGCACCCTACTCCTTGAGCCACAGGTGCCACCCTAGAAACGCTTTTTAAATGCATAGGATCAACTCACTCAGCTCTTGGCACTGCATTTTCCTTCTCCACTTGGTAAGGACTAGATTAAAATCTACATTGTTTTTTGTGGCCTAGACTTTGCCCTTGTACTTTGCAACATCCGCGATTGGGATTTTGTCTCAAAAATGTAAGACCTTGAGTTTGGTAAGCATCTTATTACCTGTGTATGTATCCACTGACTTTTTAAAAAAATTCAGACTAATATAAGGGTACATACAAGGATTGCATTGTTTGCATTTATAAGGTAAAGTCCAAGTTGTAATTGAGTCCTTCATCCAGGAAGTGTACCATATACCCCAACATTGTACCCACTAGGTGCGAACTTACTACAACCCCTCCTCACTTCTTGAATTTAATTGTGTTTTTCTCTCATGTTAGCCTTTTATGGTTAATCTACTAGTTTCAACCCAGTATTGAGTATACAGGATGCTTGCTTTTCCATTCTTGAGATACTTAACTAGGAGAGTGTTCTCCAAATCCATCCAGGTCAATACAAAAGATACAAAGGCTCCATCTTTTTTATGGCCACACGGTATTCTCTGGTATAGAATTCTCTCCATAGTTTATTAAGCCATCTATGGGTTGATGGGCACTTGGGTTGTTTCCACACCTTTGTGAAATGTAAATTGAGCTGCTATAAACAAAGCCACTGACTTTATCCTTCCCTGTCATAATGTTCCACTGGCTCTTAGGACTAGTTGTTACTTAGTGGACTTGGAATGGCACTTTTGGTTTGTTCTGGTTTATTCCCATGCTCCCATCACACCCCTTTACCATGTAAGCCATGCCTGCTTCCGTGCTCTGAAGTTTGGTCTGTGTTCCACCTCAACCCCAAGCTTTGCCTGATGGATCGTCCCCTCTGTTTTAGTCTTTCCAAAAATGACTTGCCTCCCTTTAACCAATCTCACACATCTACAATATATTAAGACAGGAAATGTTTATTTGACTTTCTTTGGAACCAGTTATCGCCACTGATGCTGCCAACATGGAGTTTAGTGAAACAAGTGCAAAGAAGTGTTTGCAATTCATAATCGCCTCACACAACCTTGGGAAAGCACAGAGGGCACTGGTACTGTGTAGCTTCAAAAGGAGATATTGACGTGTTTAAAAAGATGTATTTCTCACTATGTCTATTTGGATAAGAGATAGGTAAAAAAGATGGGAGAAAAATTATGTTTTGAATCAAACAACAGTATGTCCTAACACAGTCTCCATATTTTTTTATTTTTCTTACTTATACATGTGTGTATTAGGTTTCCACTTTTGCCTTTACAGACAGTCTCCATTTTTAATGCTTTTAATGTTGGGAATCAAGAGAATTAGGAAAAGTTGACCATTTGGGGCTTGAATAAAAACAGAGGGATTTTTTTTTTTCCTATTAGTGGATAAGAAATGTTATTTTAGGTATAAACAATGTGGAGAATGAGATCTTTTCTCCTTTTAAAAAGCTCCCACTTATCTTTCCCTTCATTTCTTTTCTTTGTAAATAAATACACAATACCAACAATAGATCAAAATTAATCAATAGAACAAAGAATACAAATAGGTAAATATGTGATTCTTGACCACAAGTGCAAAATCCTCAAAACAAAACACACTTTTTTACTGAGAACTATTACTCTATTCCTCTTTTAGAGAAGGGAAAAATGAAGATCCTGTTAATGAAAGATGTAAAGGAGGTATGACAGGAGAACACCCTCAAAATGTCTAAAACAAACACTCCACATTGGCTTTCAAGCTTAATAATACCAAATACCAAAGAATGGCACGTTATCAGTGAGTACATCAATTCTTTGTGATGATTTATGACAAATTACTGAGAAATAGAGAAGCTTTCCAAATGCAAAGATATAAGACATGGAAAATAATCATAGAAATTTTATTTTTTTGTCTTTTTTTTATTAAGTCAAATACACATAGATCATGAATACATTCAGGCATATGTGGGGTACAATGTGCTGATTTTTTTAAAATACAATCTGACATGGTTACATCAAACCAATCATCATAGCTTTTACCTCATTTACTTGATTATTATGCCAAAACATCTATGTTCTACACTTCACAGATTTGACCTGTACCCTTGTCATATGCTCCATAGGTGTGGTCCTACTTTTTACCCTCCCTCTGTTGCACCTCCCCTCTCCCCTCCTTTCCCACTCCACTTAGCTTTCTAAGGTTAGGACATTTCCATATGTATCTAGAAGGAGGGAGCCATGTTGTATTGAGCATTAATTAAATTTTCCTGAACTTTCAGAACATCTTAGAGAAATAA
>CAUYQV010137797.1:0-119866 GCA_963574575.1 Galagoides demidoff
GCTGGGACCACAGGTGCCCACCACAACGCCCGGCCATTTTTTGGTTGCAGCCATCATTGTTGTTTGGCGGGCCCGGGCTGGGGATTCGAACCCGCCACCTTAGGTGTATGTGGCTGGCGCCTTAGCCAATTGAGCCACAGGTGCCGAGCCTAGGGTATTAGATTCAAACCAGCCCGGGTCTGCTAAGAACTAATGACAACTGCAACCAAAAAGTAGCCAGGTATTGTGACGGGCACCTGTAGTCTCAGCTACTTGGAAGGCTGAGGCAAGAGAATTGCTTAAGCACAAGATTTTGAGGTTGCTGTGAGCTGTGATGCCCTGGCACTCTACCAAGGGTGACATAGTGAGACTCTGTCTCAAAAAATAAATAAAATAAAAATAAAAAAACAAGGAAGGAGGGGAGTTTCATCAGAGTCACTTTGCAAACCTCAGCAGGAGAGTCCTGTCCTTTGTTCATCCATATTGATCCCTATGACACAGCATTGCTGTGGACATCATGGGACACACTGCAGCCCTCTTCACCACCCCCCACTCTCCCTCACACAGCCCGGGGAATGTCCATCCAGACTCCAGGAGATGGTTTGCATTCTTCTCCTCTATTATTGGTGATGTAAACAAGAAGCCCTAAGCCCTTCAGACAAACCCTGGCTCTAACAAATCAGAATGCTTTGTCATCGCTTGAAACCCATCATGAAACTTGAGAGAGCTCCACTTTCTCTGCCCTTTGGTTCCGCTCTGACGTCTTCCTGAAGTGGGGTAGCAGACGCTGTGGTTCTGAGCTTCGGGGGGCGGAGCTGGTTGGCCAGGGGTCAGGAAAGGAAGGAGAAACTAGGGAAATAAGGAAAGGTGAACCCTGGTTGATGTCTCGGATCTTCATTGCGCTGGTCTCCCTCTGCTAGTGGATGGAATGATACCACAGACCCATTTATAGCTCTATTCCCTGTCACCTGCCCAGACAGGGCCTCCTGACCATCTCTCCCACCCTTATTCTGTTGTTTTTCTTCTTAGCACCCATTTCCCTGAGATACTACAATGTGGACTTAACCATTTATCAATTCCCACCCCACTCCCAGCCTGAGAGTGGGAGCTCAGGAGGGAAAGACCTCTGACTCGCCCCCTGCTGATTCCCAGGGCCTAGAACAATGCCCGGCACACCGCAGTGGTTCCCCGAATATTTGGGAATAAGTCAGTGAGTGAATGGATCACAAGAACAGGACTCTGATCTACCTCCAGGCTTCCACATGGCCCAGGGGCTACTTAAAGCTAAAGGCTAAATCAGCTTATATCTGCTCATAACTTGATGGACACCTCAGGCATGTGGCATCCAGTGGGAAAAATCCAAATTCAAACCCTGAACCTACTTGCAAACACAGTATTGTCTGTGACACAGCCCTCCCTGAAAAGATACCTTCTTTTCTTTCCTGTGTTCATTCTACAAAATTTCAGATTCAAGCCTAAATGTAATAAAAAAAAAAAAAATCTTAAGAGCTGTTGAAGAGGACAGAGAACAGAGCTTCCTTGGAAAAAACCCTCAGAGCAGTGTGAACTGTCTCTGACCAGGATATTCTTTAAGGAGGTGTGCAGCTATTAGGAATGTCTCAGAAGGAATCCCATCATGAGGAGGGGGTCGGAAAACAGAATCCAAGACTCCTTATGACTTTTATGTGTCACAATCCGTTAGTGGTAGGCAGAATAATGGGCCCCCCAAAATGTCCACACGCTGGACCTGTGATGTGTTACCTTACAGGGCAGGTGGGAATCGGCAGATGGGACTAAGGACATGCATCCCTGAGATGGGGAGGTCACCCTGGACTGTTCAGGTGGGTCTAAACTAACCACCTGAAAAACAAGAGCCATTGGCTTTGATCAGCCACAAAGACAGGAAGAAAGTGCCAGAGAGTTGCAACACGGTTACCATCGGAGATGCAGGATGGGGCTGTGAGCCGAGGCATGAGAGTGGCCTCTAGAAGCTGGAAGATGGGAGGATGTGAACTCTCTCCTAGAACACAGCCCAGCTGACCCATTGGGACCCGTGTCAGATTTTGACTGAGGGAACAGCAAGATAAGCTGATATTGTTTAAGCCTCTGGGTTTATTAGAATTTGTTTCAGCAGCAATAGAAAACCCACATACCGTCTTGTGATTTCTTGCCCCAAAGAAAAATTGTCCATCTAAAAAACTCTTGAGTCCCAAGGTTATTCCATTTTTGACCTCCAGCAAAGTTCATTCCAATGAAGGGGAGTCTTTACCCCTAGCTGAGTAGAGCATGCTGACTGACCCAAAGGAGTCCAATATTCAGTCAATTTAAATCCTAGGAAGTAATTTATACTACACATAAATTAAAAATTTTCAGAACCAGAAGGTAAAATAGAGCACTCCCTTTCCCCTCCTCCCACACCCGTTTAGATTGGTGACCTTTGGGTGACTCCTCTGAGTTTGCAGCCCACACAGGTTACGTGTGTTATTCACATTCAGAAGGTAGAAATGTCATATCCAAGGTGGGGACTAGGCTGGAGCCGTAAGTTAAGCAAACAAAGCACATTAGCCTCTGTGCAGAAAGCTGTCCTGATATTTCTTAAATCAGGACAAGAGAATAGCTAACTCTACCTTTAGACGGTGAGGAAGATAATACTATAAGCAAAGCAGTCCGCTTCCAGGCCACGTTTGATAGCAAACTTATTTTCATCCCAACTGTCACCCAAGAGAACTCAGCCTGTCCATTTTGGAACCACAGCAAACATTCAAACATGCTGAACTGGAAAAGGAATAGCTTTCTTACCTGGTAACTCACCAGAATGTAATGTATAAAAATACTATCCTTAACTATTTACCACCATCTATGTGTCTCACACATTTGGAGACCCCAGGCCACTTACTTCTTCAAACCTTCTGCAGCCTCCTCAGTCTGGACCCCAAATTGGGCTCAGCCTTTCCTGTTCAATATCTCCAGCATCTACCCAGTGCTCATCCTCTCCTGCCTCCTGACAAAATGGCCTGAGGGCGTACACATGGAATCAGGTAAAAATTGAATCTTAGCCTGGATCCAGCTTTACGGATCTTGTATTTGGGGCACTCAACAATTTCCAAGTTCCCAAAATGTATCATTGAAATGGGTACACTTGGAACTTTGTAGATCTCCAGAACGGTTCCTTGAACCTTTAAGTGAGAACCATTGGGAACAAGTGGGAATCCCTAAAATTTCTCCTGCACCCATCCAAGATAGAAAATACAGGCATGATGGAGGTGGCAGCCCCCATCATATCCCATTTAATTCACCAGTCTTCTTCCTACAAAAATGACATAGAGCCTGAAGGGTGACTGTGGATGACCTTGGCGAGACACTAGCACTCCAGGGGATGGGAGATAAGCCCTTAGAAAACTCAGAAAACCACCAAATCAATGAAGTTTTTAAGGGCCCAATGATCTAACATATGCCAGGGCATCCCATACAAAGGAAAGAACAAATTATTGCATCTTACATTTCTGACCAATTTTCAAAAAGCTCTCTGACAGGTAGAGTCCTGTGCACTCCAGAGGCAGCTAGTACCCATTTCAGAGTTTCTCTCCTCCCCATTTACTGAGTGACAAGAATGTCTTCCACTAAAGGGATATAAGTCAAGAAAAATTTCTACAAGAAGACCAGGAACTGGGCAATCCCTCATGACCCAGTAGATACAGAGGTCAGGGTGGTGGGGAAAGACTATGCAGAATCTATGCAGAAAGGAGTTATACCCCATATCGGAATAAACAAAACAAAAACAACAGCTAATGGTACACGCCTAGGCCCTGGTAGAGACAAATTGCCCTCCCTTCGTATTCGTCATGAACCGAGTTTTGTCAGAGCCACCAAGTCACAACGTCATGTAGATCCAGAAGTTACCCATTACAAGATAGAAGAATTTCATCTCTCACTGGCTTGAGTAAGCAGCACAAGCTGGTAGCCCAGACCTCCATGTCACCTGCTGCCGATGCACCAGCACATCTGCCCTCAGTTAACAACCATGGGACCACAGGGACTCTTATGACCAGCTGGTGGGAAGGAAAAAGGCCAAGCTTGGTTCTCAACTCATCTCAATATGTGAATACAAGTTGCAAAGAGACCTCTGCTGTGCTACAGCCCCATATAGTTGTGGCCTGGAAAGGTGGCAGTGAGGAAAAATTCTTCCCAATAGCTGAGCTTCTGGTGGAACCTAGTAATTCACTCTGTATAGAAGAAGTGGCTGGACACAAGAATATATATACATAGAATCAGAGGCAGTGACTAATAGCTTGGTTCGTTGGTCAAGAGTGCTGGAGAGAGATCAATTATAAAACTGCAGACAAGGGGTCCTGGGAAGGAGGATTATGGATGGATCTCTGAGCGGACACACATGGGACGATCCTTGTATTTCACAGCAATGGAGGAAACATTGAACATTCAAGTCAAAAGAATGCTTCAGCCAATCGACATCAGCCAGGCTCATGAATGGAGCTGGACTCTGCTGGGCTTCCACAATGGCCTTGTGAATGGAGCAAAGACATAACATACAAAGATCACGCATGTGCCCAGTATTAGAATTGGACTATTCATGAAGACTAATCTAGCTACCACCACTGCCAAACACCCAACTTGCCTGCAACAAAGACCAATGCCGAGTCCCCGAGTCCCTAGATGGCTGTACACCAAAAGAAAGCTGACTATCCACCTGGGGCAACTTGCTCCCACTGGACTCCTTCTACCTCAGAAAATGTAGCAATTCAAATCAACTGGGACTGATACATACTTTGGATATGGGATTCCTTTCTTGGCCGCAGGTCTATAGCTAGTACTGATATGCAAGGGTTTATAACAAAACTAGAGCCCAGGTAACATTGCACTGTACCAAGGTGTGAACACAACTGTGAGAGCCACCACTTCTTTCACATCTATCCACATCATAAAGGGAGCTTAGGGCAATAGAATGGCCCCTTTGAGATTCAACTCAAGCACCAAATTGGAGCTGATACCCTGGAGGGACAGGACATCCTTCTCAGGATCCAGTGTAAAGTCCAATCCAATGAAATTGTTATGGTTCTTTGTTCCCAAGAAGTTAAATATAGGAAGTCAGGACTAAAAGAGTGGAAGTTGGAGAGGCCCCACATCGCATCCTTCCCAATGATCCTTTTAGGGAGTTTGTATTTACTATCACTGTGACATTAGGCCTTGTAGAGCTAGAGGTACTGATTCTAAGACAAGGAACTCTTCCACCAGGGAACTTAGCAGGACCCCCATCACTTTTTTTTTTTTTTTTGATACAGTCTCACTCTGTCACCTTGGGTAGAGTCCAGTGGCATCATAGCTTACAGTAACCTCAAACATTTGGGCTCAGAAGATCCTCTTACCTCAGCCTTCCAAGCAGCTGGGACTATAGGCACCCATTACCATGCCTGGTTATTTTTTTGTTATTGTTTTCTTGCTCTTTCTCAGGCTGGTCTCAAATTCCTGAGCTCAGGTGATCTTCCCATGGTGGCCTCCTAGAGTGCTAGAATTATAGGCATTAGCCACCACACCTCACCCTTACTACATTTTTAATTATAGCTGTCACCTGTTCATTTGGGGTTCTGTCTAGCAAGAAAAGACAGAAGGAGAGAGAAGCTATTATTGGATGATGGAGGAAGCCAGCTGATTCCTTCTGACACCCTTATCCATAGTGCCTGATCATGAAAGCAGATAAATGATCACAGCAGCCAGGGCTGGAAAAGGTCATGGTGACCACAGGACTCTACCCTTTAGATATGAGGACCTGGTCATTGCACCATCTTAGACCAGCAGAAATGCAAGCCAAGAATGAGGGCAGAGATGATGAGATACAGATGTAGACCAAAGACCCACAACAGTGGTGGGGAGTGTGGTTTGTCCTACTGACTCTCCTCTGAGGAACTTCCCCTGGAAAAGAGACCAACCAGGATCCTAGGAGAGCTACTCACAACATTTGTTATGTGAAACAAGGATATGCTATAAGTGGCAGACATAGTGATCTATGTGGAATTACGCATTCTAGCTCCTGAGAGCCTAACACTGAGGAAAATGTGCCCCTGGTATAAACCACTCTGACAAATTAACAAGACTGCAGGCAGGTGTCAGAGCAGGAAACAGCTGAGTCCCAGGATGGGGGCACCAAACTGGCAGGCTCACTGGGCTGAGCATGAAGGCATAAGGAAGCAAGAACCCCACCCAAGGCAGGTGGCGGGGACTCTGCACCAGCCAGATGCCACCATGGAGCATGAGCCCTTGAGTTGGTAGATATCCTGATTGTTCAGAAGAATCCAGAACTGGATGGTGTATTTATCTTTGATTTCAAAAGAAAAAGAAAAAAGAAGGAAAAACAAACCAAGGAAAGCAAACAACAACAAAAAAAGACATACTGATTTTTCAAACAAAATATACCCAAATGGAGGCCAAGTTCATGGGCTTAAAAAGTTTAGGGTCAGACGTCAGAGTGTGTGATTTCTTCAACCTTACCGGGAGACCAAACACCAGGACCCACAAACAGCAGTGCCTCAGTTTCCCCATCTCTCCAACGAGCGGCTTGGACTGGATGTTCCAACTCTCACATCCTGTGTGTCCTTCTGGGCGTCAGGTAGAAATCCTGCTCTCTACCTAAACAATTCTCTCACCTGCAAACATGTTATTTTCGTTGAACAATTTGAAGCCGGCAACTAGAAGGGTATTTTGCCAGGATTTCCTTTTTTTTTTTTTGTTCCTTCAAGGGCTAATTACAAAAGACGGGGGGAAGTGCTCACCACGCTCTCTTTCACATCTCATTACATTTATTCAGCTTTATTACTAATTCTTTGTTCATATAATTTTCACCCTGGGATCTACATTTTTGTCTAGTTACTCCGAGTCAGGAAACCCGCCTTAACTCACCAGGCCTTGATCACCCAGCATTCTTGGGATGTTAAAGCGACAGCCTTTTCATTCAGACAAGCTTCCTGAGCAGAGTGGATCTCTGCAAAGCGTGCTGTCCTGTCCCCGGTGTCCCCAGGAGAGCTTGAGGGCCTTGCTGCCACCCCTGCCCAGGTCCGCGCACCAACCTGGGACCCATAGTCCTTATGGGGAGGACTGTGCTTTAAAGATGACACAGAAATTGCTGCAGGAAGTGCATCGCCCCCCCCCCACCCCCATCTGGGCCAGAAGCTATCGTTTCCCCGTGAAAACGTCCAGCCCTTTTCATAAATCTTCTCGCGCCTCCCTGGCACAGTGAGCACACCACCCCCTGCCACCCCGGCTTGCCAGCGAGCCAAGCCACCGCTGTGATTACGGAACTGTGTCCCCACAGAGATTCGGGAAACAGGCCCCAGAAGAAGCAGAGGAGGAAGGATGCAGGAAACGTGCACACAGTCACCGTGAAAACACCGAGCCAGAGAACGCACTCGGCCGTCCCTCCAACGATGCTCCCGGCCGCGGTGGCCAGCGGCGACACCCTCCCGCAGACCTCAATCCATTTTTATCGTATTCAGGCCGCAGCGCTGTATTTCCTGCCTCCCCTTAGCACCGCACATACAGTGTACTTGAAAACAAAAATCTATAATATTGATCCCGCAATGTCACCACAATTATTCTTTTGAAACAGCCATTGAAAACAAATTACATCTGCACAGCCTTTCATCCGCCGCTGCAGGTGAGCAATGCTCACTGCGGCCTCCAGCACCAGGGCGTTAGCACTGTGTCACCGCCGACAGGACAGCCCGGGGAAGAGGGCTGGGGAGGGACGTCGGCCAGCAGGAAAACAGGCCAAAGGGCCATCTGAGGAGGGCAACTGGGTCTGCCTGGCCCAGGGCCGCCTCTTGGAGGAGGCTGGAGCCCGTGCAGCTGAAGCTCTCTCTGGGAGGTTGAGAATTCCAGGCCTGGTTACCAGGGGTTCCTCCTGGCTCAGCAAACCCAGTGCAGCTGCTGGTTGGACTGATTAAGTCAACAAAGATTGAGCCAAGGTCTCAGTTTGGGATGCCAGTTTAAAAATCCAAAGACAGTAAGTATTAATGGAGGCACCAGGGTCTTTACCTGATAACACGTGATTCTCCTGACGAATTGCCTCTTTCATAGACCAGGGGCAGTTAAAGCAGGAGGGATGCCCTCCGTCGTGGCTGTCCACACCTCTGATTCCACGCAAGAAGCCCAGGTCTCCTCTGTCCCAGAGAGCTGCCTTTCCAGAGTGCCCAGAGACCCACCCCTCGCCTGCCACCCTGCAGCCCACCACAGAGGTGGGATTCCAGCTCCCAGCAAGATCCCTGGTGCCCCCTGCAATGCACCATCAAGAGCATGTGTGGTTGGGGCCTGACTGTTTTTTAGATTGTCATACTTAGAAAAATTCTCTCTGCACAGTAATTAAATTCCATGCCACCGAGCGGTGGGCAGAGGGAAATTCTTTTGTTAAGATTTGACCACACAAGTCACAGTAGTGGCTCTAGCAGCCGGGAAGTGATAACTTTGGAGCATTAAAAAAACCAATAGCCTTGTTGACATGGACATGGGAACCTAACCCCTGAAGCCTCCTGGTATGACGCATTGATTTTCCTGTCCGTGTACAGTTCTAAAGCCATCCATTCTGTATGGTCAGGACTCAAAGGGCCAGAGAGAGGGGAAAAATCTGTTCTTACTGCTGTACCTCCAGGCAAAGTTGAGAAATAAATTCTACGTTTTGAGAGATGATTTGTTCAAGCCATGTTTAAGAGAATATGATTGCATTAAAAAAGGGGAGGGATATTGTGTT
This sequence comes from Galagoides demidoff, assembly GCA_963574575.1. Taxonomy (NCBI): domain Eukaryota; kingdom Metazoa; phylum Chordata; class Mammalia; order Primates; family Galagidae; genus Galagoides; species Galagoides demidoff. The sequence goes on from CAUYQV010137797.1 coordinate 8,732, forward strand.
GCCCTGTCCCCTGTAACCTGTAGCCAGCTGGTGCAAAAGCCTGATGCCCCAGATGTGGTTGGGAAGAGTGTAGACAGCCTGGGTGGTGGTGGGAGGGGGTAAAGAGGGACTCAGAGCAGGGAGCCTATTTATTATTCTGCAAATAATATCGTCAGGCTGCTGGATAATTTCTCAAATAATCCAAACAGGTCTCCTTGCCATTGCTCAGATCCCCTCTGTGACTGTTATTTTGCAAAGAGATAATATTCTTTCTTGTTTGAGGGCTCCTTGAGAAATTGTTAAGCTCCCTGCTTGCTTTCTGAGCCTTTCTGATTCACAGCTAAGACAGGATGGGCTGACTCACTCTTCTGTGTCTGCCTGAGAAGCGTCCCGACCCACTGTCCCCATGTACAATGACAGCCAGACAGGACAGGGCATACCCCTCAACCCCGAGAGTTCCCCCAGTCTCTCTTCCCCTTCTCCTGCGCACCCTGGGGTCTTCATTCACAATGCCTCTGTGTAACAGAAACCCCTCCCCGTTCTCGGCTGTGACCGGGAGGGACACTAGGTGAAGGAGAAAGAGCCCGGGCTTTGGGGGGAGATTTGCTGAGACACCAGAGGGGATTCCGTGTGTAGCCGGCTTCACACGTTCAGTGCTTTCTGAACGTTGAGCTATTTTAGTTCCAAATAAAGCAAGCTTCAGAGCTGGTCAGGAGATAGAGCGCACAGAAGTGGAAGACCAGCATTTGAGCTGCAGATTTGCAGCCCCGTTCTGCAAAGTATTACATACATCATTTGCTGGTGCAGAAGAATATTGAGCTATTTCAGCGAAGCCCAAAAGGAGAGACCAAAATCACGCAATTCTCCTGACCTAAACAGAACTACAGACTGAGTACAGAAATAGAAAACGCTGGAATGAATGTTCTTACGGGGTTTGTCTGTATAAACATAGCATCCTCATGCCCCGCGTGTATACAGTGTGAACTTGCTATCAGCATTCACGCACACTAGTGAAAGTCATAAACCCAGCCACACAAAACATTCCTACCAGATGATCCCGTCTCGCTAGACCTACAGGAGTATTCTTAAATTAGGTTGGTGTGAATGTGTTTGTATATTTATTATTAAAATACTTACTGTTCTGCCTTTTGAAGTAGATGGACAAATGATTTAGGAGTGGAAATAGACTAGAAACAAAATTAATGCAAATAATGTGTTGATTTTTTTTTTAGCTTGATTAGCCAAGCCAATGGAAAATTCTAGAAAACGTATACAATTATTTTAACTGTCACAGGCTGGCAATTGTAATTGACATGATTTGTACGAGATGCAGTGTAATAACTGAATATATTAAAAAAAAATCTCATGCCTTGATTACCAGGAGAACATTACCAGTGCCACAATATTATTAACAACACAATTATCGTGGCATCCCCAGGATACGCTCTTAGCACTTCAATGCATTAGTGAACCTTTGCTAACGAAGAAAAAATTAAAGTACAGCAAATTTCAAAGCACCAGTTGTACCCAATATCATTAAAAATTTATAAAACTTCCCCTGAACATGACAAGTGTTTGGTTTAAATGAAGATCAGCCACAAGGAGAAAGCAGAGACCTTGTTACTCTTTGTCTCCTTCTTACCCTTTCTCTCTCTCTCTCTCCCTCTCTCTCTTTCCTCCAGACCTCCCCCAACCCGGCACCACCTCAATACAGCTGAAATATGTAACCATTACAGAGTGACAGCTTGACACACAATGACCCGTCAGAACATTCATCTCGCAATGTTTTATTTTAGTGAGGAGCCAAACTGCAGAGAAAATAAGCAAGTTGTTTCAAGGCTTGGAAGGAGATCAAACATTCCTGGCATCCCCACTTACCAGACCTTTGATTTATAATGGACTTGTCAGAGCCCGATTAGACAGTGTGCTTAAAAACCTACAGAGGCTCCCCCATGCCCCAGCCCACCACCATTTCCCCCACAGACATCATCCCTTTGTTCCCTGGAACCAGCAAGCTGGGCTGAACGTAGAACTTTGCACCGTTGCAAGAGGACCCAGAGACAGAAAAGGCAGGGTAGCTACAATTAAATCCCTTTTGCCAAGGTGAAGAGGGGGGAGGGAGGACGGGAGTGTGAAACTGAGTTGCCTCTGTCAATCTCTTTATCTCCCCCCTTCCAGGTCAAGAGTTACAATCTTCTGGGGGGGAGGGAGGGGGGGATCCTCACTTTGCTAACACCAGGAAGCTTTCTCAAACCTTATTCAAATGAAAACACAGAGGTTGGGGGAAAAAAAAATGAATTGGACCAAAAGTGCAGGTGTTTAAAATATGTTCACAGTATTACGATTTTTGCTAGTAATTACAACTATGGAAATGGCTGGAAATATATTGTTTCAATTTGTATGGAGAACAATTGCAGGAAGAGAGAGAGGGAGCAACGTGATCTGTGCCTGGCGTTGGAATGTGTAATTTCTTAACCCTATATGGCGGCACAAGGGCTGGCTGGAGCGAATCATGGGTACATGTGTTTGGAGGGTCTGAGTAGTAAATTTGGGTTTTGTGCATCCGTAACAATCCAATCTGACGTGCGTGATTTATGGAATATTAAGTTAATACAGTATTATGAAATTAGCTTAATGTAGGAAAGCTGTAATTCTAAAGTGAGAAACAATGCCACCAGACGTAAACAACATCGAAATTAGCATTTTTGTGAAAGCTGAAACCAATTCCCTCAACATGTGTCTGGGAGGGTCACAGAGCTACTCCATCTAGCCAGGCCTAAGTCTCCAGAAAGTTTCAGACCCCCACAACGACATTCCCCGGCTCCAGAGGCCAAGCTACTTGCTTTCCACCCGAGCTTGGTGTGCGGGGGCTGCAGACGCCAACCAAGGGACCCACTCTACTCCAGGTCCTTGCACAAGTCATCAGTGATTACCCAGAGAAATTCAGCCTGGAGGAACCGGGTGAGGCGTCTGCAGCCAGAGCTGCTCCTGCATTTACATCTCTAACCCACAATAACCCTTGTGACTTTGCTCCTATTTCTGGGGAGAAATCGCTGGGGTCCCACATCCTGTAATGAATGGGCCTCTGAAGTCAAGAAAATCCTGTTGATTCAAAAGAGCAAATCCAGGCTTGGTACCTGTAGCTCAGTGAGTAGGGTGCCAGCCACATACACTGGAGCTGGCGGGTTCAAACCCAGCCTGGGCCTGCCAAACAACCATGACAACTACACCCAAAAAATAGCCAGGCTTTGTGGCGGACGCCTGTAGTCCCAGCTACTTGGGAGGCTGAGGCAAGAGAATGTCTTAAGCCCAAGAGTTTGAGGTTGCTGTGGGCTGTGACGCTACTGCACTCTATTGAGGGCAACATCCTGAGACTTTGTCTCAAAAAAAAAAAAAAAAAGGGAAAATTTACTAGTGTATTCGTAGGGCTCCCAGCAAAGCAACAAGGGCTTGTGGCATGAAAAGAAGCCAGGAGCCCTCAGTTACACAGACCATCCCAAAGCCCAGAGTGGGTGGCATCTCATGGGCCAGCCCGAGACACAAGGGTGGTGACTGTGAGAGTGGCAGGCTCCCCTCAGAGCTCCCTGTCAATGAGACCCTGTCACCTCCTCCACCACCTCACCCCCACATACCCTTCCTGGGACTGAGGGATGGGGACTGGAAAGCAGAGTCACACCCCATTCTGAGATGGAGCTTGAACAGGCTGCTAACTCATTAGGAAATATCACGATGGCTTTCTTCTCTCTCAGCCGAGATTGCTTAGAAATACCCTAGGCGTTCAGCATCCCAAACTCATGAGTGGATCTGTGTGGAGCACAGACATGGCCCCTTGGTGCCGTTTTGCTCCTTGGACCCAACTTCCCTTTGCCGGTCACTCAAACACCAGTCCGCAGACCCTCGAGGAAATAGGAATAATGCACCGTGCCTTTGAGCATCAAGGGCCTGGTCACCCCAGTTCACTCAAATTCCCAAGACCGAGGATTAAATATTAACCTCTAAGGGCAGAAACACAGCCAAATGTATTGGCTATCACCAAATTGCTGAATTTCTTTTTCCTTTTTTTGAGACAGAGTCTCACTCCATCGCCCTGGGTAGAGGGCTGGGGCATCATCGTAGCTCACAACAACCTCAAACTCTTGGGCTTGAGTGATTCTCTTGCCTCAGCCTCCAAGTGGCTGGCACTATGGTGTGCAACACCACACCTGGCTGATTTTTCTATCAAATTGCTGAATATTAAATATATTTGATGAATGACCAAATTCCTGTCTGGGACCACACCTAGATCCGTGTAGACAGGAGGATAATCTCCCGCCACCTTCCCTGGGGCTTTCCTTAGCAGAGATCAGACCCCAAACCCCATGCTGTTTTGAGCCCAGCGTACTTTTATGCTCATAAACACTGATAAGGGGACTAAATGTATTGGATTTTCTTTTTTTTGAGGCAGAGTCATATCCTGTTGCCCTCAGCAGAGTGCCTTGGTGTCATAGCTCACAGCAACCTCAAACTCTTGGGCTCAAGCGATCCTCCTGCCTCAGCCTCCCAAGTAGCTGAGACTACAGGCACCTGCCACAGCATTCCGCCAGTTTTTATATTTGTACTAGAGACAAGGTTTTGTTCTTGCTCAGGCTGGTCTCAAACTCCTGAGCTAAAGCAGTCCACCCACCACAGGCTCCCAAACTACTAGGATTATAGACATGAGCCATGGCACCTAGCCCTCATGTTAGATTCTTTATGACACTTTCTGTTTGAGATTCCCTGCATGTGGCTGGGTGTGGTGACCAGGATCATTTCACATATCTAACACATTGGGGTGTCTTCTGATACCCAAAGTCAAAATACCAGTGTTCTACTTAAAAGTAGTGAAAAGTACATGTCCAAGTTAGAGATGAAACAGTTGCCAAGGTCCACACTGGAGAAAATCCACGCATCTCACAGTGGTCTTGTGCCTCCCCTGCTCGACAAAGCGCCCGGCTGTGTTCTGCGGGTTTGTTGGCTTTTGTTTGGGAGATGCTCTGCATTTATTACAGGAGCCTGAGAACTGAGAGCTGGAAGCCAATACTAATGTTTTAATTCCATCAAGTAGGTTTCAATTCCTATTTTGCATTTTGCATTAGGCACCCAGACTCAGTCAATACTTCACAGAGCCCCGGCTTGCAGCCAGGCACCAGACCTTCACCTGAGTTGACAAATGATGAGGCCTCACAACGTGAGGACAAACGGGACCCAGAGTTGGAAACCTGCTCATTGCACCTTTCCTGCTGCAGAGAGCAAATACATCGTCTAGCCACAATACGTGCACTTAAGGGGACCAGCGTGTCTGCTGCTCTTGAGTTCCTTCTGAGGAAGTCCCCTCCGCCCCCCAGATAATTATTAATCTCTAGAAATAACATTCTCCTCCCCGGGAGGGCGAGACATGCTAGCCCCTTGTCAAAACCAAGGGAAGGCTCTGTGGATGCTCCGTGGCCTCCCATCTCCACGTGTGCTCAACTCCTCTCCGTGGCGTTACTCACGCCTCCTCCCCTGAGCTGACGACTGACAAAGCCTGCAGCTTTCTTGATTCTGGAAGATAAAGATGTTCCAAATAAAAAAATGAAATAAAAAAACTACGCATCTGCTCCAAGTTCAAACTCATACTTTTGGTTTCCTCCTTAGCGCAGGAAATGGTCATTATCTTAGACCCTATTTGGGAACTTTTTTTTCTTTTCTTTTTTTCTTTTTTTTTTTTTATTTTTTGGCATTATCAATACAAATATTTTAACCAGAAAAAAAAAAGAGAAGAATAGAAACAAAGGATCCTGACACAAAGGATCAGAATAAAAGGTTTATGTAACTTTAAAAAATGACACAAATAAATACAATAAAACTAGACACGAGGCACAAATAAAAAGTGTGTGTGGGGGGGTGTGCGTGTGACTCAGGCACCGGGGTCATGTGTCAAGTAAAGGGGCTTCCCCAAATTATTTTGATTCTAATAAAACTTTCAAAGTCAGAATAGATGGCCTTGATAGTGAAAAGGCAGTTTTGTATAAAGTTTTTCAGAACCAGGCCTCGTTTTCCTGGTCACACTGTATCAGAACAGCCCCTGCTAATTTTCCCTGCGGTCACACTGTATCAGAACAGCCCCTGCTAATTTTCCGGGAGGAGTTACTAATTCAACTCCGGAGCTGACAGTGGTATAGAAGTAGAATCTTCCTTGAAAACTCTCCCTTAATTTCCGTAGAGTTGGAAGGTTTACTTGTTCTAAAGACAGCGTGGCAACATCGATGGCTCCTGAGGGGCCCAGTAATGGAAAGAAAAATCATCTAAGCTAGGTTAAATGTCCCCGGACCCAAACTCTCAGGCCTCTCACCCCCAGCAGGTACACGGCCGGAACTTCACCCCGCTTAGCAAATTTATGTATAAACAAATTGCCTTCCTGGACTGGTTCCCTCTGAATTACTCCCCGGTTTCTGAGAGGTTTTCCATCAGGATGAACCTTTTCCTTTTCCTTATGCACCAGCAAACATACTGATACAATTTAAAGGTCATGTTCTTTTCAAACTGACAGAGCCCTCCAAAGTTTTGACGAGAGGCCCTCTGAACCTCACACCCTCCAGGCAGAAAGGAATTAAGGAACCCAGCACTTGGAGGAAGCTCAATCATGGGAACTGATTAGAAAACGCATCCGTGGAGAGGGGGCCCTGCAAGGTGACGGGCGGCTCATCGGAAAAGAGATGTCACACGGGAGGCAGCCAGGAGCCCCCCGCCACCGGGGCTGGGGGGGACCTCATGAGGGTCAATGAAAATATAAAGACCTTCCCGCAAGAAGCCTCTTCCCCCCCAGTTCCCAGTGAATGCCACTTAATTAGCCTCACATTTTATTTACAAATAGTCCAACTTTACCCCAAGCCCCGGTGATGGAATTAACAGTGTCATTTCAGAGGGTCAGAAGGACATTTACTTGATAGCTGGAGACTCGCCGAGAGTTCAGAGTCTGAGTAAATGTGCATTGCGTGTGGACACGTCGTGTTTATTGAGGGGGGGTACTTGGATTATCAAAGAGATAGGCCCTTCTATTATTTTCTCCTTTTTGTGTCTTTTTATTCTTCCTCAAGGACTACAAGGAAATGATTCGGAGAGCAACCCCTCGTTGGTGTTAGGAGAAGCTGCCGCCTCTGGGACCGTGATCACGGCGCTGGACGGCGGTCTGGTATTATTGTTACCTGGCATTTTTGCTTCCATGACTTTATTCTTCCACTAAAACTTCTAAGGATCACCTGAGCTAGGACGCTGCTTGAAGGTCTGAGAGACACCTGATGTCCCTGGCCTTACATTGTGCATAGTTATGACACTGTCTGGCATAGAGAAGAGGACTTGGGGAAGACCCCAGACCGGAAGGCCCTGGTTTGCACGCCCCTAACCAGGCTGCAGACTTCTGCCTGCAGCTCTTCTTCTTGGTCACGCCTTCCTGCCTGGCCCATCCTGGTTCATCCATGTGGGTGTCCTTTTCTTCAAGAGACACTCTCTGTGAACCCCAGGCTTTATTTTTAGGGGAAAAAAAAAAAAAACCTGTCCTACCTCCAAACAGTTATGCACGAAGCACTGATATAATTTAGCCCAGGGGGAAAGGGCTTTGTTTTGTTGTGATTTTACACGCACCCTCAAAGTCAGCCCAGAGCTTGCACAGCTTGTTAAATTTTTACCAGCATGACTTTGCTTTGAAGCTTCCCTCCTGCTCTAATTGACTGATGTACACAAGTCCACAGCCTCGGTCGCCCCTGCCACGGGAGGCTGGGGCTGGAATCCTGGAATCCAGTCATCAGACAGGGTTCCTTGTCTTGGTTCTTCTGTTGACTTCACCTCACCCTGGATCTTTCCAGAATGAAGTGCCCCCTTCCCTCACCCCACTGCTGCTGACGCCCTCAACCGTTCCCTCCAGCCGTGCTGTTGACAACAGCTTTTTGTCCTGGTGTCCCCCCTACCAGTCCCCACCCCCCCCCCCCAGCTATCCTACCCTGCTTCTCAGGTGTGTGTGTACTGGGATGCAAAGAGGGGTTCCTGGAACTGATGGTCATTAAATCCAAACTCTGGATTAAAGTGTGCACAGCAGTGTAGTCGTCATGGGAAGCTGGTTCTGAAACCCTAAAACACACACACAGATATTTTGATGAAGACAACAGACTGAGCTTAAAGCTTGACCAGAGGAACATTTTCTATCGCACCTTGGCCCAGTCTTCTTGTGTGGGGGGTTGGGAGGTGGTGAGAGGTGATCAATTAAATGTGAATCAAATAATCAATCGGTATCCATTGAGCATCCTTTATTGCCAAACATTTCAGCTATCGGCTGAAAATGCTAAAATATGATATCATCCTGCTCTCCACCTCTGAGTGCGACTGAGAAACAGTCACCTAAATAAACAAGCAGCTCCACAGTCACCCTGGACATATCACAGGTTAATCAAAATGACTGCTACACTGGCCAATTCAGGAACAGGGGCGGCCAACCTTTTTTCTTCCCTGTGACGCATTGGAAGAGTAAGACTGATCTTGGGCCACACCGTAAATATAAAAACACTGAGGGAAGCTGATGAGATTTAAAAAAAAAAAAGGAAAGAAAGAAAAAGGTCTGAGCATAGTTTTTGTGATATCCGAGGCCTCAGATAAGCAAAAAAGGTTCTCACAAAATATCAGCCCTCAGCCAAGGATTGCAGGGTGGAAGAAGGGTGTGGAAAATGCTAGGACTGACCCACACGGTCAAGACCCAGCCCCTTAGATGTTCGCCTCCTAGAAAGAGGAGCTTCACCTCAAAGCAGGACTGAAGGTGTTTCACGCAAGTGGGCTCTTTGCAAACTTGCTAAATCAGTCTTCCTCCATTTCTGGAGGAAAAAATCTGCACGGCTGCTCACAAATGCCAGAAAGGGAACGGAGCCAAGACCTTGAAATAGCTGAGGCTCTTTCCCTCATTTAAAACTTTTGTTCCTGGAAGAAGTTTAGGGGTGTTTTATAGAAGTTTCAAATGGCATCGTTCGAAGGGAAAGCTCCTCCCTCATCTGGTGAGGACAGGATTGACCTCTGACTTCTAGGTAAAGCAGGGCTGGCTGTGACCCCTCCCGCCCACGCCCAAAAAAGGACTCTCTTACAACTTGGGGTGAGGGACAGGGCTCTGCTTGCCCTGAAGAGACCTTACAGAAGACAGACCCAGGCTACAGGGTTTCTGTGTTTTAAACCTTCCATGACACTTTTATTTATCACCAACAGCTGTCTTTTAAAATACTTTTCATGAAACTTTTATTTGGCTGTTTTCATGACAGGCAAACCCACACGGTGCTAAAGCTGAGCTTAAACGAAGCATTTGAGGAAAAACGTCCTCAGTCGTGACTACAAAGGGCTGAAATGAACACCAGATCATTTTAGCACAGCCAGATTGTCTGACAGCTAGAGACAACCCCATCCCTTGAATATCGAAATGTGTGTGTCCAAGACCTGTTTAAGCCAAGAGGAGGAAACTCACAGGTGTAGACTTGGCCTTGACAGTGGCCTCATTGAGTGGGGCTGCACCGGGGCTGCCTTTGTACCTTGGAAGACTCTCAGCTCAGGCTCTGACACCTGGCACGTCTCCCGTGGCTAAGCAAAAGGCCCCAGGGTGTTTATTTCACCTGTGTGCAGACGCTCTGTCACTTAGATGCCACCCCAAGAGCTGCAGCCCACTCCCCCCACTGTCCACATCTGGACGTTGGCCAGGAAGAGGCCATCAGAAACCCGCTGTTTCTAGAGCTTTGGGTTAAACCCTGCCTATTTCTTCAAGGATACAGCATCCATTGAACTGGTTGATACTTTCCTCGCCTGCACAAAAGCAATAAAAGCCTGCTGGCCTGGGCTGTGTATCCTGCCTATGCCGCTAACAAGGCACATTCCTTTTTGTTCATGGCAAGTAGTGTAAGTTTCTGTCTTATGTCACCGTTTCTGACAAGTGCTTGAGCACAAAACAGTATCTTGGCACCAAGAAAATGACCATCACTTTAAAACATGAAACTCCAAGGACAGCAAAAGGGGAAGATTTCCTGGGAGATAGGCAGTAGGAGAGCCAGCCCCTCCCACGCCCCGGTCCTGAAGACCATCCCCACAAATCACGTCAGGGTCATGCTGCTCTTATCAAACTTCCCAGCAGTCACTGCTTCAAACCAAAACTCTCAGCCCAGAGCTGAGGTTTAGCACATCTGCACAGCTTGGGCACCGTGGCCACGGCTGGCTTATAAAGAAAGCCTGACTCTGTACAACCTCGGCCCTTCTTCCACTGGGTACAATTATTTGAACTCTCAGTGTCTCTTCTGTACCCCAGAAAGGACTAAAGCGTTTCTTCTCCCGGTCTGTACACTTCTGCCTCTGGAGTGCCTTGTAGACAGAGTGTTAGGATGGAAAAAAACAAAATACAACAGCTTTGAATTTCATTCCATTACCGACTCCTTCTTAAAAACATAACATGGGTCCGTTTAATAAAACCTGACATCGACAGACATAAATATCTCACAGAGGCACAGTAAGGAAAAGTCACAGTAACAGAAAACTACGCCTTGTTCATGGATTAGGGCCCTATGTGGAGAGGGTGCTGGTGACTCACCAGCCGAAAATCTAGGACTATTTAATCATAGTCACCATAAGGACAGAAAGGGAAGCAAAAGCTGAGCCTACGAGGAGAGCAAAAGCAAAACCTTAACCCCCACACTTAACCCGGAAAGCCTTGGGGTTGGGTGGATGAGCATTAGAGGGTAGCTGGGGCCTCCTCGGACCCTCCGGCGTCACCCTCAGTCTCTCAGTCTCCCCGATAGTCCAGGCCTCGGAGCTTTATACAGGGAAAGCTGATTTGGAAGTCCAGGTTCTGTTTGTTGTTTTTCTTTTGATTTCAGATTACTATGAAATCAATTTGATTTCATGATTACTATGATTTCAGGTTACAAATGATTGGGTTCCAATGTTTGTGTTTGTTAGGTGAGGCCCCTGCTGTAGCTGTGTCACGCACACGGGGGTGCGCCGTGTACCTTACGTTGTACACACTGTCTGCCTCCCTTTCCCGGCCTCCTCCCCAGTCTCCCCTCCTTGAATGGAATTGAGTTTTTCTCTTGTGTGGGTGCGTATTAGTTCATCTACTGCCTTCATATTAGTATTGAGTACACTGGAGACTTGCTTTTCCATTCTTGTGACACTTTACTAAAGAGAATGTTTCCCAACTAAAGTTCAGGTCCTGTTTGCAAAAGAACTGCCATTTGAGATAAAGTCAAGATTTCATATACTGAGTCCTGGTGACACTGGGTATTGACGGAATACAACGTCTTTAGCTTCTGCTTTAAAGTTACCAACAGCTGTTAAAGCTCAGAGCTGACGTCTCCTGACCAGCACCCAGGTCAGATGAAGTTCTAGTGTCCCCTTCAGAGACTCATGGAGCACAGGCAGCACTGTGGAGAGACAGGACCCCATCACCCACTCACACCCACTAACCAGGAGCCAGCCCAGTCTCATTCTACCTGACTCTGCACACAGGGGGCCCCATGACTGGGGAACGCCCAGGCACATCCTGTACCCCAGGCTTCTCCTACCCGAGCCAGATGGAAACAGGCACCCTGCCCTGGGAAGTCTCATATCCCTGGGGAGACGTAGCAATCCTGGCTTCCTGCTCATGCGCCAGGACCCCTGCCAGCCTCCACATGCCCATCTGTACTCTGAGAGGCGACATGGAGGCCAAACTGGGGTGCAGTGCAGCCTGCCTGCTCTGCTTCTATGGGGAGCACAGCATGGTCCCCCACAACCAGCAGAGCCAACTCCCACACAGGCTCCACAACTTTTATAGAATAAAAATGAGGCTCCTTCAAGCAAGGGAGGCAAAGGAGGGCACTCCAGTTGTCCCTTCCCCAAGGAGCTTGAGCCAGTGACCTTGACAACCATCTGGGTATTTGGCTGGGAGGGAGAAGGAGGATGACCCACCTGATTCCCCCCCTGGAATGCTAGGAAAGGGCAGGAGGTGGGAAGAGCTTGGGAAGGAACGTCCCTGCAGGGCCGCAGACACAGGGAGGGGGGAGGCAGGGCAAGGAGACAGGCGTATGTGTGTCTGTGTCTTTCAGCAAGGCCGCTCAATCTCAGGTTATTTTATTTGACAAATAAAACTAAACTGCATATTTATGGACTAATGATGTGAGATATTGCTCTTTTATTCATATCCACTGCTGTTTAAAGACCAACTGTAAATATTCCCGGGACCTTTTTGCAAGTTGGTGTGACAGAGGCAGGCAGCCCCAAGCACCGCCCTGCAGCTCTGTTGACAATGGTGCTACTTCAAGGTCAAGGTCAGGATGTCACCTCCTTAAGCAAAGTCAGCTACTCATCAAGAACATACCCACTCCAAAGCCCCAGAATTGAGGGTCCCTCAGCAATCACTCCTGCAGGCTCTGTGCTGGGCACGGGGTCTGGAGCTGGCTGGAGGATACTGGTCCCTGGTCCTGACAGGCAGCCAGTCACTGGGCAGAGGGAGGGCATGCTGTGGTGACCCTCCTCCTGGATCCCAACACCCCAGCTCCCCACACCCTGCCCTCACCACAGCCATTGAGCAGACGAGCACCCTTGATGCTGCTGAAGGACAGTTTGTTAGCTGATGGCTGAAGTGAGTTAAAGGCAAGCAGTTGTAACCACAGTGAGTCCTCCGTCATGTGAGTTAAACACTCCTGCCACTAAATACAGGAGACAGAGAAGGAAGCCAGGTCACCTTGTCTCTTGAGGAAAGAAAGAGCTCTGGGCAGTAGCAGGTCAGGGTCCTGAGAGGGAAGGTCCTCACAGGCACACGCATCCTGTCCAGAGGACATTAAGCCAGTGACTCGGCAAGGACAGAGAGGAGGCTGACCCTGAAGCCCAGTAGACACAAGGTCGGTACAAGGAGGACATGGCACCCTCTGACTTAAGTGAGGTGCCTTCTGTTCTCTGCAGACAGGGGTGGTCAGAACAGGCTGTGTGCTCAGGCGGTTCTAGCAGAATACACACCACATGGAGAACCCCCGTCATCCCTCTCTATGGGCTGGAGCTGAGCTGGTCCACTCCAAGGGCATGGGAGGGGAAACCACAGAGAGGAGACCCCAGCCACACTTAATCTTGGGAGGGTCATCTGGTAAATAGGAGCAGTCCCTCTTGGGGACATCTCCCAGCTGAGGGGGGACCCTGATGGACATCACTGGAGCGGAACCTCTGCCCTGCAGAAACGCTACCAGAGCCCAGGCACTTGTCGGTGAGGACAGAGGGCTCCATGCAGCATTCCTGTGTAAGAGCCCCCTTCACCAGCACCTCCTGCCTTAGGAGTAATCTATTTTTATGGCCCGTGGTGACAACCCACTAGCTCATCTAAGGATGGCTCTGGTCCCCTCACAGTCCTAGAGACGCAGTGCCCACCACCGGGCTGCTACGCCTGCCTCCAGCCTCCTCCCTTTGCTCACAGTCTGAGTCATCCTCTCCCCGGCTCTCACCCCAAACTGAAAATAGCTGGCACAGACCGCTAACTGCTCTCAATGGGTCCTTGAGCCAGGGCTCCTCCCAAGACCCAGAAGAGGCATGAGAAACCCAGCTCTGGCGTCCTCCTGAGGGCCCAGCAGCCTTCCTTCTGAATGAGGCACCTGCTGGCTCAGAGGAAGGCCCCGAGCACGTCGGTGCGCCCAGCACCATGGAGGCACAAAAAGCAGCCCAACACCGCCCCAGGGCAGAGAAAGTCTGTGTAAAGCCATGGGGGAGTTTCAAACAGGGTGTTATCTCCAATGCAGAAGTGTGGAAGACAGAAATGGATCCTTGCAGGAACAAAGATTGTTCAAGGAAGAGGAGGCTGTTCAGGTGAGTAAAATGTCAGTGGGCAGAAAAGGGGGAGAGCAGCCCAGGGAAGGAAATGGGTCAGCCAGGTGGCGCCAGGTTCCAGGTCAGCATGGCCCTGCTCAGCCGGCCCTTCCCGCTCAGCCCCAGCCACCAGCCCTGTGTGCTCTTAGCTGCCAGGCCGGCTCGCCCCACCCAGGGCCCTCACGGGGGCCCCTCTGTCTGAGGCCTTCCTTTCCTGCAGTTTTCGTGGATTTTCTAGCTTTATCTCCAAGACCTCGTGAGAGTTGACTGTCATAGCTGATTGCTGGGAGATTTTCTCCTGGGACAATGTCTTTCTAGGAGTTCGTAAAGCAGCCTGAGAAACGTCACTCGGGTAACTGGAAGCTGACCAGGGCAGAGCAGGTGGGCTCTGTCGGAAATCACTGCTCATTGTCCACTGTGGGAGGGTAAGCCACAGCTGGGGCCTCCAGACCTCATGGAGCATCCCTAGGCCCTGAGCCAGGTGGCTGCTGGCGGGATGATGAGAAGAAATTTGCCCTTGCTTCCTCGCAATGCTGCTGATGGTCTGCCCTGGCATCGCTGCGGGGGTCTTTCATCTGGAACTCCAGGTGCCAAATCCTTCCAGAAAACAGGCTTTGGAGAGAGGCTGAGCCTGGGCTTCCAAAGCAGTAACAGCACCACTGCCAGGGCCTGCAAGCACCCCAGCCACTGCTACACTCCACACATGCAGGGTACCAGGCTGCAATATGGCCCAGCTCAGACTCACAGCCTTATCAGAAGAAGTGCACACCCCAGATCCATGCAGGAGCCAAAGGGTGAATTTCACAGTTCACACCAGAGCTTCCCATGAGACCGCAGGAAGTCCAAGCCTTTCAGAGAAAGGAGGTATCTAGGATGCAGAGAAGGGTAGAGGGAGAAAAGCCAGTGTGTGTGTAAACCACCCAGACCCAGAAGGTCAGAAGAGGAGTGACCTCGTGCCTTAGGAGTGGGGCTTCTGGGCTGCAGTGGATGAGATCATAGTTACAGGATCGCCTGGAAACACTCACACTTCTCAGCCACTCTGAGAACGCCTTACCACGGCCTCTGAGCTAGAGTTCAGCCACTTATAAGCTTTGTTGTGATACTGGGCAAAAAATAGACCCTCTCAGTGACCTGCTGTTCTAATCCGAAAATATTGAAGTTGTTACAACCTGTCTTTGCATTACAGGGAGTCAGTGTGCACTGCACAAACCTGATCAGTCTGTGCTCCTTCCCTAGTCACGGTCCTTCTCCCTAATAGTCCTAGAACCTCCCTTCCATGTCCTGCCTAACAAAAACAAGGTAAGTCCCTGTTCCTGATGGGTGAGCCCAGCTGGAGGACACATCCTTAGGCACCCATGTGTCCCATCCTGGCTGAAGGTTAAAGCCACTCACTCCGCCCACCTGTTCCTCTCTGTCCTGTGAAAACCACCACCCCAGGATTCTCCCCACCCACCACATTACTACTGTGGCCTATTTCTTCCTCATTCCAGAAGAGTGGGTGCTGGAGCCTTGCAAAGTTTGCATCATGAGAAGCCCATCTTTGGGCCCACAGAACATCAGCAATCTGGGCCACACAACAACATAGAAAATTCCCTTTTTCTAAGCTACACAGAGTTGGTCCTCTCCTGAAAAGGAATTTGTACATGGAAGTTGGCCAGTTACCCACAGAAAGAACATTCCAAAACCACATTTACTGAAGTCTCATTTGACCAAGGAAGCAGGATGGAGTGGGAAGAGAAGACCCATGCATAACTGTTTAACGTTAGTAAGGAAGAAACCCCCAGGCTTGCCTCCCAACATCCTCCCTGTAGGGAGAGGCCCCACCCCCAGGCTGGCCTCCCAGAATCCTCCTGGCAGGGAGAGGCCCCACATCCAGGCTATCCTCCCAGCATCCTCCTGGCTGGGAGAGGCTGGGGCTTGGGGAAGTTGGGTGTTTCCCGGAGGAAGCAGGAGATGAAGCCTCTGTGTTTTGTTTGAATTGATAATGATGTCAGTTTCAGTTATGGGCTCATTACAACAAACCTGGGACGTATTAACAGCTCTCTAATTGAATTTGGAAATAAGAAGGAGAGTTTTGAATGGTCTTATAAACAGTGGATGCACAGGCCTCCTCAGAGACCATACTCAACATTAAATGGAGGGAGACGGAACAGGGGGTTCCACCGAACCGGCCCCCTGGTAGCCTCCAACTTGTCTCAAAATGCCCCCCCGTGGAGGCTGTCTTTACCAGGAGCCATGGGCACTAGGGAGAAAATGTGAACCAGGAGGAGTTCCCAGAATTCAAACAGAGCCAGTGGGATGCAACCTTTTATTTTTTTATTTCAAACAACAACACAATAGCAGCCACTGACTATCCAGCTCTGGCAGAGGCTTTGCCCCCTAATTGACCATGAGCTCCCCAGGGCCCACGACAGCCCTCATAGAATGGTACATAATGCTACTTTGCTTCCCCCACTGGCAGGTGGACGCCTGGGGGCAGGAGCCCTCCTGCCACATTCTCTCAGATTCCTAGGTGCCCATCCTGGGCCCTGACACAGGGATCTTAGACAGTCATTAGCAGGTGAACAAGTGGACGGATGGCCCGCCACCTGTGGGCTTCCCTTTCCCTTTTATTCCCTCCTTCTTGCTGCCTCCTTTCCACCTGCTCCCTCCACCACTTGCCCTCATATCAACCCCTAGGCAGCCTCTCCCAGAAAACGCTTAATAACCCAGAACATGGCCTTCTATATTTCTACTCTACCTACAGAACCACAGGCAAATACACATATTCGCTCATACGTGCACGCATACATATAGACACACACGCGTCGTGTACACACACCTTAAGTAAGTGGGGAAGGAGGACAGAGAGTTGCCAGGCTTAGAAATGGAACACAGAACGTCTAGTTAAATTTGAATTTCAGATGAACAACAAACAACCTTTTTAATTGATTTCAGGTTATTTCTGATTTATCTGAAATCCAAATTCATGTTCTTAGAACATTCTGCATTTTATCTGGCAGCCCTGGGCGGAAGGTAGTTTTTTTATTCTTTTGTAAAGCCTGATCACACTATTTCCACACTTTTCTGTCTTAAAAGCCCACGGATATTTCTCCAAGTTGACGGATACAGCCCCAATGCACCCTTTTTAATGGATACCTAATATTCCGTGCTGTGGAGCAAAGACCTCTGCATTTGGTTAACTGCCATTACAGGGCTGCTTTGTAAATGCCCCCCTTCAAGAAAAGGAATAGAGACAGTATCACCATCTCTGTTCTGCCTCCTTAAATTAGCTGTCATGGCAAAGTCAGGGCAGACGTCCACAGCTGGACGGTGCGTCGCTCACAAGTGCCAGCCCTGGGAGACCCCACGTCAGGCCCCCTGGGTGGGGAAGTAAGATGGCAGAAATGCCCCTTTCCAACAAGGAGCCTAACAGAGACGCCAAAATGCCTCCACCTTTCAGCTAGAAATAGGATTAAATGTAGAAATTCAGACCGACTCATTTGCCAGAATCGTGGACGTAACGATTCTGCACAGCCCCTCACTCCATCCTCCACCAGGCATTCCTTTAACTTCATCCTTCCTGCTGAAAACACAAAAATAAAAAATAAAATACGTGGCAGCTCCGTTGACATTACAGCAACAGCATAAGCCTCATTTTACCAACCATTTAACTGCCTCTAAGGACCCCGTTCAGAGACACGGGCACGTTGATGGGAGCTGTACAAAGGTCAGTGGTTTGGAGGTTCTTTCCGACAATTTGCCAGGATTTTGGCATTTGTAAGCATCCATAGGACAGCTCTCTAGCAAGCTGACCTTGACAGCGAATGGGATAAATAAACCTTCAATTTACCCCCTCCAGCTCTCTGCGAGCCCGGCCGGTCCCCACGGAGCCTTCACCTGTCCATACTGTTCAACTGCCTGCAACTTCCAACTGACGAGCATCCACAGCTCCGCGGCCCAGTGACAAACACCATCTAACAGATAAGGCTTCTGAAAAGTCAAAGCCAATACCGCTTCCATTGAAAATTTAATGCCAGCTCCATCTTTGCCCATCATTCTTCCAGACTGTTGCCCGGGTCCCCAGAGGCCCTCGGAGCTAAAGCCCTGCTCTATAACAGGTAATGACGTAGCATTTAATGATACTGTCCAAAGTGATCCAGTCTTTGGGAAGTAATGTGCACTCATGTACCAGATAAGCTCCGCCAAACGCACTGAGCTGCCGTATCTTTCACGGCCCTGTCACCAGATACGATGTGACATGTCCCCGGCCATCCTACCTGCTACTCCCGCGACCCTGCCGTCAGACAAAACTCTCGCGTTTTCAGAGCAGAGCTCCAAAGCGTTAAAGTGAATTCAGGCAAAGGTAGGATGGTAACATATCCTTAATTAAGTATTCACAGCTTCTTAATACTTCACTGCTCTTGGGTTCGCTACTAAAATCTGTGAATTATACCTCATTGAAAAATGTCCTTAATCGACTCTGACATGTTTTATTGGAGGCAGAAAAAATGTTTCAGTATGATAGATAAGGTTAAAAATGTTACTACTCTGATCATTTACTCTAGTGCCTGGTGAAAAAAACTCCAAAGCCAAAAACCATTTGCATCATTCATCGGATGCAGTGGAGAGAAAGAGAGAGAGGGGGAAAAAAAAAAAAAAAGCCTTATCTGACAGCCCATTTTAGCAGATGGAACAAAGTGCACATTTTCAATTTTCTGACAAAGTTATGTTGTTTATGTAGATAAGGGGGAAAAACAACTGTAACATTTCTGCAGCGTGCCACAGGCCTGGGAACGGGGCTTCGGTGGTGAAGCATCTCCCAGCCGCACCGAGAGCCTCGCAACCACGGAAACGTCACCGTGGGGGCTTCAGACCCATCACACGGCGGCCGTCTTCCTCCTCAGAAGCAGCTGAGGGTTGTCACAGGGCCCCAGAGCCCTGCTGGGGTGCGTCCTGGTTTAACTATACAAGTACAGAAAGTCTTTCTCCCCTCAGTGTCAGGGCCAAGAAATGGGGAACCAGGAAAGCGGTGGAGAGAGGCCTTTTAGAAGGTGGCTGTTTGCTGTTTTCTTGGTCCTCTGCTGAGCTCCACACACGGCTTCGTGTGGCTGAACCTGGGGACACTTTGGACAATAAACTACAAATCCTATTAAGCTTCCACCAAGAGTTCACCCAAATGCTCCCGTGTCCCAGGCCACACATTTCTCCTAGGCAGACTCACCACAGTTCCATTAGAATGGAAACTCCCCAGCGCAGCAGAGAGGCCGTGAGGCTGGCTCCTAACTGAGCGACAGAGGACAAGTCTCGGTCCTTGGAGGCTACTTGCTCTTAGGCAAGTGACTTAATTTGCCTATGCCACCATGTCCTAAGAGAGAGATGACAATTGGCTGAAGAGTTCTGCCATCCTAACAGGGACTGGTACATCCTTGGCGTTCAGGGAACATGTGTTGTGGGACAGACTCAACCTAGCCGACTGGCTGCTCCCAAGCATGTCACTAGCGCCCCACTGGTATTTTCTAAAAGTCTCTCTTAGGTCAGTTACAGACAGGATTGTTTACCAGACTCCTTGGGGATTGAAGTTCATGATAAACGCGGCAGGCACTCACCCGCTCAGGCCACATCTGGGGAAAAGAATCTCAGCAGGTTCCCCAAGCCAGGATACCAGGTTAGATAAAGCCAGGGGTGCCACAGAATCTCAGCAGGCTTCCCGAGCAGGATACCAGGTTAGATAAAGCCAGGGGTGCCACAGGAAGTTTCTCCACGTGAAATTAAACAGTAGCAGTAGCCACAGCGAGAGGGAAATACACAAAGACTAAAATGTCTTTTCCCAAACGCATCGTCCTGGATGTTCCCTGGCCATGCTCCATCTCTGACCCAAACGGGCTAAAGTCACACGGCTGGGTAAGGATTACAAACAAGCGTGGTCTGCCATGCAGAGAACATACGGTTTTAAAAATGTCCTACTGGTCCGGCATGGGGGCTCACACCTGTAATCCCAGCATTCCGGGAGGCCAAGGTGGGTAGGTTGCTTGAGCTCAGGAGTTCAAAACCAGCCTGAGCGAGAGTGGGACCCCAGCTCTACTAAAAATAGAAAAACTGAAGCAAGAGGATCGCTAGAGCCCAAGACTCAGAGGTTGCTGTGAGCTGTGATGATGCCTCTGCCCAGAGTGACAGCGTGAGACTTACGGAGGCTTCACGGCCCTGGGACCCCACCTTGGAGGGCAGCATTCCCATGGACGGGATGTAAATGGCACCCCTAGAGTAGTGGGGCCCTGCCTGGTATCAGCCAGCATTTATTAACACTTAAACATTCAGAATTTTCACATGAAAGAACAGTGTCTTTTGAAAAAGAAGCATCACAGATTTTTTTTTCCCTAGGCCTACCTCCTATTTCCATCAAAGTGGGAAGAACCTGGACAGTATCCACAGATACGGCAAAGTCGGGGAAACATGAGGAACCCCTTGGCCTGGAACAGAAAAGGGGGCATTAGTGGGAAAACAGGTGAAATCCCAGCAAAGTCTGCAGTTTAGTGACAAGAACATATATAACACCATCACGTGGCCCGGCAGGGCTTACAAATGTGTTTGGTCTGACATGCTGAGAATGTATGTTTTTAAAAATACGTTTTGACAAATGAACCCTGGTAACGAGAGTTGCTCAAGTTAGGGAAGCCAGGGGAGGGGGACACTTAAACAGTCTGTGTGATCTTTGCAACTTTTCTGCAAATCTAAACTGATTGAGGAATAAAACTTTTTTTTTTTTTTTAAGTAAGCAGCAATAAACCCAGAGGCCCATGTGCTTTGGACACGTGTCCCACTTCACTCACTGGTGTGTGTGTCCAGAGCATGGAGCCTCCCCACTCGCCCCCTACAGAAGCAGTTTCTGCAATGCCCCAGGGGACACTGAGCATGTCCAGGCAGGGAGAGTCTGACCATCACAGTCGAGCCTGCCCCGTTACATGGTTTGGGGCCTGTGTGATGAGAGGGAGAAGGAATGAGTCAGGGAACTCCTGTTTTCTGGAGCTGGTATTTCCCACAGTTACCACTGACCAATGGACATGATTTCCTGCATTTGCCAGGATCACCAGCTCACCTTCTGAGCCCAGGACCACACAGCCCAGTCCTCCTGTGGCCAGCTCTGAGGCCTGCTGCCATCTCCCTATTCCCAGCCAGACACAGCCTCCCCTCCCCAGCCAGACGCAGCCTCCCCTCCCCAGCCAGACGCAGCCTCCTGGTGTCTGAGGTTTGGTTTCTCCTCCTCGCAGACCTCTGGGGTGATCTTCTGCAGCCAGAGGCATTGGCACACGTGTGCCCACATCTTACCTTCCTCTCTTCAAATGGGACCGTGCCTCGCCCAAAGCCAGGGCTGAGCACAGGGGCTCAATCTGAGGACTTTGCTGACTAACGGGACAGTGTGAGGACACCTGCCCAGCCGTGCTCTGGGCGGTGGGCTGATCAGCCCCTGTGTGTGCAGGGCCTCTTGGTGAGCACCCGGGCGGCATGGATGTGATACCAGCTCCTGCCATCCTGGATGTGACCACCCTCACCCCCGGAGTGAGCAGCACTGCACCATAGGAGAGAAAACCACCTGGGCCATCAGTCTAGGACAGGGTCATGTACGGGGCTGGAAGTTCACCAGGACTTGGGGGAAAGGCAGACACAGATGGTAACTGGGGGAGGGAGAATGCATGAAGGGCTGTGAGAGAAGAGATCCACATAGCAAGGCACGCGTGAGGGCAGGAAAGGGCTGTGGTGACCCGGAGGAGTGGAGACAGGACATGTGAGACGGCGCCCACCAAGAGAAGGGAAACTCATGGGAGGAAGGCAGCAAAACAGGAGCTACCTACGGTTAGACGTCTCCCAGCTACGGACAGTGCCGGAAGGGACAAGCGTAATCCCTAACTCCAGAGCGTCCCTACCCAACACCCACACCTCAGGAGTGCGGGCACCATGGAATCACATGATCCCCATAAACCCTGCTGTTGGGTGGGCTCCGGCAGGCACCATTACCATGCCTGGCAATTCTGTACATTCAAAACTTCAATTGTTTAAAAGCTGATCATCTCAATAATACCTTATTGGTTTTAATCCCATAACCCTGCATAGAATACCCTGGTGTCACAGCTCACAGCAACCTCAAACTCTTGGGCTCAAGCCTTCCTCTTGCCTCAGCCTCCTGAGTAGCTGGGACAACAGGTGCCTGCCACAACACCTGACTAGTTTTTCTATTTTTAGTAATGACGGGTCTCACTCTTGCTCGGGCTGGTCTTGAACTCCTGAGCTCAAGTTATCTACCTGCCTCGGCCTTCCAGAGTGCTGGGATTACAGGTGTGAGCCACTGAGACTGGATAAATTAGTATTGTTATTAAAATTTGTGTGAAGCCTCTGGCCCTAACCCAGTGAGTAGATGGTGGAATCCAAATGCATGAGTTTGAAGCTCGGGTCCACCTGCGTGCCTCTTTGTCTCATCTATGAAATAGTATTCATGTCATGGGACTGTTGTGAGATTGGAAAATGAGTGGATATGTGGTGTACATCACTGCTCACAGACCCTTGTACCTGACTATCATTCAGGAGCATCAGTGAGGAACCCAGGGCAAGAGACAGGCCTGGCAAACAGCAGACAGAGGTGGCTGGACGTGCGTGTAGCAGATGATCTCAGGACCCTTCCCAGCAAGTGCAACCTCATCAGAGTGCCAGCAGCATCCAGCAGGTAGGATGAGGTAAGAGTATCCCAAGGTAGGCTCTGCAGAGGAAGCCCAGCTCAGCCCACTTCACAGACTTGAGCCCCTTTCACCCCTGCCTGGACCAATGGCAGAGCCATGGATGGGAACAGACAAGGTAGGGGTCCACCCCCTCCACTGCCTGACCCCTGGGAATCGGTCCTGTCACCGTAGACTCCGCAGATGTCCCAGCTCCCCTGCTCCCCTGCAGACCTTCCCTGAATTCCCACCACACAGGTCTGGCTTTTATGCAGCCTGTGCTTTGTTTTGTTTCAGAAATATTATAATAAAATGAGTGTATCTTTCTGGTTATTAATTTTTCTGACTTTTTTTGTTGCTTATTTATCTAAATGGAAGATATTTTATGTCTTAACCAGCTGCTATATGGAGTGTGAGGAACAATTGGAAAGCTTGCTCTGTGTGTAGATGCAGCCCTATCAGCTGGGGTTGAAAGAAACATCTTTTCCCCTTCCTGGAAGGGAAAAGAAGGAAAGAGAATTGAGTGGGGTAGGAGGTGGCAGGGAGGGAAGGAAGGGCTGCCCATTGATCATGTTTTATTGATCACCTGTTTCGTTACTCAGGTGAGAGCTTCCTTGAGTCAGACTGCCAGGCTGGGCCCCTCGTCCTGGTCCCTTGCCCATGTTTATGAGGCCCACAGGTACACAGTATTTGACACCCCGGCCCCCACCCCAGGGTTGCTGCAGACCTGGCTGCAGGACAGAGTGCACATGGGGTTTGGGGCTGAGCCCCAGAGCCAGACAGGGATAAATGGAAGGGAGAAGACTGGTCAGGATTCGGGTCAGGTCAGAGGTGATAGCCAATCATTATTGGGACATCAGGGTTTACAGAGAAGTTACCTGTAACTTTACAGAGAAGTTACCTTGGACTCTGCCTTAGCCATGGGCTTGTGATCCTGACTCAGGTCCAAGTATAGGCCAGGCCAGGTCCTCCTGGACAGAAAATAAACCAACAAGTGCTTCCCTTTCATCCTTAAGTACCTATTTCCCACTCCCCAGGTGAGGAGGGGATGCTTTACAAATCTAGCTTATTTGATGGAACCCACCACCCACACCTTACAGGTAAGGGGCTGAGGCTGTGGTGTCCAGGCAAAGGAAAACTCAGTGGCCATCCAGAGGAAACGCTTAATGTCTATAATCCTGCTCTAAACACTTCTTTGAGGGTTAATTTGACATGCCAATTTGACTGGGGCAGAGGGTTCCCAGATAGTTGGTCAAACATTCTGGCTGTGACTATGACCGTGCTTCTGAATAAGATTAATATTTGAATCCCAGACTGAGTAAGGTAGATTGTCCTTCCTGAAGTGGGCTGGGCTCATCCAATCCACAGAAGATCCAACAGAGTAAGTCTGACTTCCCCAAGAAAGAGAGAGTTCTCCCACCTGACAGCCTTTGAATTGGACTAGCTCTTTTTCTCCTACGCAGCTGGTTGAGCCTTCAGACTCAAACTAAGAGGTTGACTTGGCAGGTTTTGAACTCATCAGCCTCCATATTCATGGAAGCCAATTCCTTATAGCAAGTCTATCTATCCATCTACCATCCATCTATTCATCCATTTATCCATCTATCCATCTGCATATACCTCCATTCATCCATCCACCCACTCGTCCATCCATCCATCTGCCCATTTATCCATCTATCCATTCATCTGCCCATTTATCCATGCATTTATTCATCTATCCATCTACCCACTCATCTAGCCATCCATCCATCTATTCTTCAAACCACCCACCCATCCATCCATCCAACCATCCACCCACCCATCCATCCATCCATCTATCCAACCATCCATCTATCCAACCATCCATCCATCCATCTATCCTTCAAACCACCCACCCATCTATCCATCCAACCATCCACCCACCCATCCATCCATCCATCTATCCAACCATCCATCTATCCATCCATCCATCCATCCATCTATCCATCCATCCATCCATCCATCTATCCTTCAAACCACCCACCCATCCATCCATCCAACCATCCATCCATCCATCCATCCATCCATCCATCCATCCATCCATCCTTCCATCCTTCTATCCATCCATCCATCCATCCACCCACCCACTTGATTCTGTTTCTCAGGAGAATACTGACTAATACAACCTGAAAAACCTGACTCTTAGTACCAGATTCTGCTAACCTTGTGCTACCCTTGCCAGGTGGAGGGAGGAAGCATTCTCGGGATTCTGTCTTCTCATCAGAGTCTCCCAAAACAGAGGACTCCCACCCATGGGAGGCAGGGCAAGGAGAGAGGGCACAGGGATCCAGGGGAGAGGATGGGGATGAAGCCACAGGAGGAAAGAGGCATGTCTTTCTGGAATTCACTTTATATAACATAATGAGGCTCAAACTTTATCTTTTACGTTAAAGCAGACATTCAAGATCAGACAATTAACTTTGTAAACTCATCCTAAAAAAACTGCTATATACCTCATTGCTGAACATCACTATAGCACTCCCCCGGGAAGCTAGGCACTGATGCCAGCACCTAGTCCATTTTTGGAGCTCTTTTTTCTGAAATGGCAATCAGAGCTGTCATTGCATGAGGTCTGACAAGTTTTTTAATTCATCCTAGAAAAAGGGGCTTTGAATGATGGACTAGGTGCTGGCATTGGCGTCTAGCTTCCCAGGGGAGGACTTCAAAGGCGGCCATAGTGATGCTTAGCAGTGAGGTGTGTAGCACTTTTTCTAGGGCGAGTTTGCTAACTTAATCATCCAACTTCATATATATTAATAAATAAAATGTACACTTTGTGTGACTTTTTAAAAATAAATCAGAAGATGATAGAGAAACTTCACAACTGCAGTAGGCTGTGGACTTTGCCTTCACAAAGATTTCTTTTTCTTGCTCAGCACCCAGCTCAGTGGTTAGGGGGGCACCAGCCACACACACTGGGGCTGGCGGGGTTCAAATCCAGTCTGAGCCTGCTAAAAACAACCACAGTTACAAAAATATGTATATCTGGGCATTGTGGTGGGTGCCTATAGTCCCAGCTACTTGGGAGGCTAACGCAAGAAAATCGCTTAAGCCTAAGAGTTTGAGGTTGCTGTAAGCTGTGATACCATGGCACTCTACCAAGGGTAACATAGTGAGACTCCATCTCAAACAACAACAACAACAACAAAGATTTCTTTTTCCCTGTACTGATGTTCAGTGGTTGTTTGCCATTTTCTATCTCTGGGGAAATAACTGGCCATAAGGGCAGGCACCCAAGGCACAAGGTCATAGTAGATTGGCCTGTCTGTCTAACCACATTTTATATACCAAAGTCAATTTCACACTGGGAGCCCAGACCCTAGGGTGTAGCCTTGCCTCCCAACCTTAAAAGTCTTCTTCTCTGCCATACTTTTCACCTCAATAACCACAACTTTCACCCAGCAAACAAAGCATCAGAATGGGACAGATCTGGAAAGCCCATCTACTCCACAAGCGGAGGCCCTCAGGGCTCACTCTGCTCCTCATGTTGACCTTTCCCGTGGAATTTCCCCTGCTCTGGGTTCTGGTCAACCTGAAGCATCCATGCATCTCACCTGGGCCCCACTGTGAATGCAGAATGGAAACTCAAGCTTCTTCCTCTGAGCAAAGAGGAGGCAGCTCCTAGATGTTAATGAATCTGTCTCAAATGCTAAATCTCTCAAACCATTCCTGAGGTCTCAGTTAGACCAGGAACAAGGGCTGAGCTACATGAACTTGATTGGAATGCTGAACTTCCCCCCCACCCCCACCTCGGACTTCCATCAGATCCGCTTTGCATATTCAGGAGCAAGGCAGGATGTAACCAGGAGTAATAGGACAGAGGCTGGCCACAAGTACAGACATTTTTGTAGGCTGGAGGATGAGACATGGCCACCACAGCATTCAGGGCCCTCTTTATTTCACCTTCCTAAGTTTGTCACATGTATACAAATGAACAAACACACAAGCACAGCTCTACATCACTCTCTGAAACTTCCCAAGGTTGTCTGAGCCTGGTCACTTGAGATCCCCTTTCTCTGTAACTGTCCAGTGGCCCCAGGGATCTACATGGCCACTTCCAGGTGTTCCCACCGGGAGGCCTGCTTCCTTACACCAGCAACCCCTCTTCCTCTGTGGGGCTTCTGCCATTGATCCCTCTGTCGTGATAGGAAAGGGTCTATGGGGCTCAGGAAAGAGGGCAAAAGACTAAAGCCAGGAAATCTCAGCTCTCCCTCAGGTGCCAACAGTTACCAGGAATCAAACATCCTCCTTGACTTTATCCCCTCACCTTCTCAGTGAGGTCACCATAGGTTTTCTTGGCATCTATTTTCCTCAGAGATCAGAAGAAAGAATGGGCACTTTATCATCTGTGAGCCTACAGATTATTAGAGTTAATTGCTTTCTCTGAGGCAAAACACCCACTGAAAGATTACAGCAGCTTTCTGGGATCCATGCTATGAACTCAGCACCATTATCCCCTCTCCCAGATTCTCCCCTCCAGCAAATGGACACTACATCTTCTGGAACCTCATGAAATGTGTGAATGACAAACACTTGCCATGTATTTCGAAGGCAGAACCTTCTTGTCCCCTACCCCAGCTCAGTTAGCATGGTAATTTTGTGAGACAATGGTTGCTGGGTAGAGTCTCCACTGTCAAGGCAGCTTTGGAGCGGAGGGCAAACCTGTTATTGATTGAAATTGCAAATTCAGGAGAAAATTAAGGGGAGGGGTGAACCTACACCTCTGCTAATGTGAAACTGTAGTCCTAGTTGAGGTGAGTAGTAGAATAACCAGAAATTTGATGTAGACATCCTGGAAAAGCTAAATAAGCTATCCACACACCTCTGGATCCCCTGAAGAACCTCTGGTATGTACGGGGAAGATTTCACTAAAACTGAACCTTAAGGCTGAATGCAAGGGCAACTCCCTAACCCATGTACTAGTTAATCATCAGAGTATGGTGCCTTTATGAGCCCAAGATACCTGAACAAAACATCTTCCCATAGTCTGTGAATACTAAATTATGCAGCCACAAGGGCAACTCTTAGGAAGCCAAGCCAAAAAATAAAAATGATAATCTAAGAAACTAAGCAGATATATCAACAACCTCACATACTTAGAAGGTAGATTCCACATATCAAGTTCAAGCAAGTTACTAAAAACAATGCTCAGGGGGAAAGTCTCAATCCAGAATTGCTATATTATTTTAAATGTCCAGTTTTTAACAACAAAACAAAAAAATCACAAGACATACAAAAAATGGTAAAGTTCTAGGGGAAAAACTGAATCAATGTAAACTGATGTTGAGTGGGCTCAGATGTTGTATTTGGTTTTGAGAGACAGACACTTCAAAAGAGCAATTATAAATATATTCAAAGAATACTGTTTAAAGAATTAAAGGAAAATCCGTGCTTCACACCATATTCGAAAATTAACTCAAAATATATTATCAACCTAAATATAAGAACTAAAACCATAAAATTCTTAGAAGAACACTTAGAGGTAAATCCACATAATCTTGTATTTGGCAACGGCTTCTTAAATAGGACACCTATTTAAGCATGAGCAACAAAATAAAAAATAAATTGGATTTTATCAAAATCAAAATTTTTTGTATATCAAAATAAAGTATCATCAAACTACAGAATAGGAGATAATACTTGCAAGTCATATATCTAATAAAAGTCTAGCATGCAGAATATATAAAGAACACTTATAATTCGAGAAGAAATCATAAATTCCCAGTTAAATGGGAAAATTAATTGAATAGGCTTTACACAAAAAAAGATATAGAAATGGCCAACAAGCACATCAAAGACGCTCAATGACATTAGTCATTAAGAAAATGCAAATCAAACCTCAATGATGTAACACTTCACATTTCAAATGGAAAATAACATAGTGAGGATGTAGGAGGTCAGAACTCTACTATATTACTAGTGAACTATAACGTGGTCCAGGTACTGTGGAAAACAGTTTGGCATTTCCTCAAAAAGTTAAATGTAGAATTCCCATATGACCCAGAAATTCTGCTTGTACATAAAAATCCAAAAGAATTAAAAACAGGTATTCAAACAAATGCATATGGAGGTACGGTCATAGGAGCACTATTCACAGCAGCAAATAGGCACAATCAGCCTAATGTTCATCAGCAGGTAAATGAATTAAAAATAGATATATATATATGTACAATGAAATATTGTTCAACCATGAAAGGACATGAAATGTTGATATATACTCAAATGTGAATAAACCTCAAAAAATTATGCATTTTGTTTATATGAAATCCAGAAAGGTGTATCCATGGACAGAGAACACAGGCTGGTGGTTCTCAGAGGCTGGATGAGGGGGAAGGGGGAACACCTGTTTAATAGGTATAACCTTTCTTTTTAGAGTGATTAAAATGTTTTGAAACAAAAATGTGAATGTACTGAATGCCACTGCATTGTATATTTTAAAATAGTTAATTTTATGTGAAGGGAACTTTATCTCAGTAAAAAAAATTAATTAAAATTAATTAAAGGAAAATATGATGACTCAACCCAAGAACCAACATAGAGAAATAAGAAGTGTAAAAATAAACTAAACAAAATCTCTAGATGAAAAATACAGTAACCAAAATGAAAATTCTCCAGATGGGTTGAACATCATATTTGAGATGGCAAAGTAATCAGTAAATTTGAAAATTGATAAATAAAATTTATCTAGCATGAAGATGAGAGATGGAAAGATTTTTAAAAATAAGCAGAGACACAAAGACTTGTGGGACAACATCAACCACACCAACACACATATAGTAGGAGTTCTAGAAATTGAAAAGGAAAAAGAAAGGTTTGTATACAGAATAATCAAAGGAATCATACTCAAAGATATCCCAAATTTGATGAAATCCAAAAACCTCAAACCAAATGTTGCATAAATATGTAGTAGTCAGTCTGTTCAAAGCCAAAGACAAACAGAAAAATCTTGAAAGCAGTGAGATTAAAATGACTCATCATGTACAGGGGACCAACAGAGGATGAACAACAGACTTTGCATTAGAAACAATAGAGGCCAGAAGACAGTGGAATGACATAGTCAAAGTACTGGAGAGGAGGTGGGGATAAAGCTGCTAACCAAGAGTTCTACATCCCCCAAACTGATCATTCACAAATGAAAGTAAAATAAAGATATTCCTAAATAAATACTAAGGGAGTTGGTTGGTAGCCAACCAATCTGAAAAGAAATGCTAACAGGACATTTTTCAGGTTGAAAGGAAAGGAGAACAGATAGTAATGTGAATTCCCAGGAAGAAATAAAAAGCTTAGAAATGGTAAATATGTGATTAAATATAAAAGACTGATTACATATTTTTTCTTGCCTTAATGTATTCAAAAACATAAATTACCAAAAGGGATTATAATTCTGTATCATTGAGCTCATAACACACGTAGCTATTACATGACAATAATTCCACAAAGGAGAGTGTAGAAATGGAGCCATATTGTAGCAAAGTGTCTATATTTTACTGGAGTTAGGCCAGTTCTATCCTAAAGAGTGTTGTGATACCTCAATATGTATATTTTAAACTCATAAAGCAGTCACTATGAAAAAAAACTTTTGAAATATATATCTAGAAAAACAGAAGAATTAAAATAGTACACTGAGGCTCAGTGCCTGTAGCTCAAGCAGCTAAGGTGCCAGCCACATACACCAGAGCTGGTGGGTTTAAATCCAGCCAGGGCTTGCCAAACAACAATAACAACTAGAACAACAACAACAACAAAAATAGCCAAGCATTCTAGCAGGTGCCTGTAATCCTAGCTACTTGGGAGGCTGAAGAAAGAGAATCACTTATGCCCAGGAGTTGGAGGTTGCTGTGAGCTGTGATGCCACAGCACTCTAACCAGGGTGACAGCTTGAGGTTCTATCTCAAAGGAAAAAAAAATAGTACACTGGAAATGTTTAACACTAAAGAAGGCAGAAAAGGAGGGACAGAGTAGCCAAAATAAAAGACATGAGACATATTGAAACAAATAACAAAATGGCATGTAAATTGACCATATCAGTAATTACATTAAATATGAAGGAACTAATCTTTCTAAACAAAATACAGAGAGTAACTGATTGAATAAAAAAGCAAAATTCAATCATATTTTATCAATAAGAGATACACTGTAGACTTCAGGATACAAATAGAAAGGATGGAAAAAGACACAATGTGCAAACATTAACAATATGATAACTGGAATGTCTACATTAATAATAGGAAAAATTGATTTTCAGATGAGAAATTTTTAGAGATAAAGAGAGATATTTCATAATTATAAAAGACTTCATACATCAAGAAATATAAAAATCATAAATTGTATATGAATCTAATAATGGAGCCCAAAAACATAAGAAGCAAAAAATGATAGAATTAAAAGAAGAAATATATGTCAATGATTATACTTTAAGATTTCAATAACCCACTCTAAATAAGAAATAGAATTAGACATAAAATCACAAAACATAGAAAGCACTTAAACAACACTATCAACCACACTGAACTAACTGATGTTTATAGAACATGCCAAGAGAAGATTATAGCATTTTCATGTACATGGAGAACATTCTCCAGAACAGAAGACATCTAGGCCAGGCGCCACACACCAAAAACAAGAGAGCAATGTCTCAATGAATTAAAAATGATATGAATCATTTTCTGGCCACAAAGGAATTAAATTAGAAATCAAAAACAGAAAAAAAATGCTGAAAGTTTGGAAATTTAACAACATACTCAAAACAATACAGAGAAGAAATCACAAAAATAATTAGAAAATATTTTGAACAGAATGAGAATGACAACACAATGTAATAAAAATTATTGGTGTGGCAAGAAAGAGCAGGTAGAAGGATTTCAGAAGATTATAAAAAGCATAAGAAGAATTTCAGAGATGACAGACAAGTAAGTATATTATTTTGAGTGTAATTTCTTTAGCATACACATGTGTCAAAACTTATCAAATTGTACATTTAAATCATGTGCAGTTTATTATATGACAATTATTCTTCAATAAAGTTGTGCAAATGTATACCTAATAGTAAGTTCATAAGCATTCAAAGTTCATAATAGAAAAGAAGAAAAATCTCTAATACTCTCAGCTTCCACCTTTAAAAAACTGGACAAGAAGACAAAAGTAAACCTAAAGTAAGAAGAAAGATGAAAACAATGAAAATCAGAGCAGAAATAAATGAAAATGAAAGCAGAAGAACAATGGGGAAAATCAATAAAACAAAATAACAAAATTTAACCAGATGGACCAACCAAAAAAGAGAAAATACACAAATTGCCAAAATCAGGAAGGAAGAAGATTCCATCACTACCAAACCTACAAAACGTAGAAGTTAAAAGGAGAGACTATAAGCAACTTTAATACCAACAAAGTAAGACAATTCAGATGAAATGAATAAATTCCTATGACAGACACAAATTACCAAAATGATTCAAGAAAAGAAAATCTGAACACAACTATGTAACAAGTAAATAAATTGAATGAATAGCAATTTTCTCACAAGAAAATCCCAGGTCCAAATGGTGAACTAATAAATCATAATAATATATGCTAATAATATAAGAATAATATGATAACAAAATAATATTGATAAATCTTTACCAATGTTAAAGAAATAATATAAAGTTTGCACAAACTCTTTTAGAAAATCAGGGAGAAGGAACTATTTCCCAAGTCATTTTTCACCCTTATGTGGAAAAAAGATATCACAAGAAGACAAATTACAGATCAATATTCCCAATGAAGATAGAAAATTTCTTAAGAAACTATTTAAAAAACTGAAACAGGTACCAATAAAAAGATAATTATACAATATTACAAGTGATATTGATCCCAGGAACATAGATTGATTTCACATCTAAAAATCAGTTAATGTAATACACAATATTAATAAAAGACCAAGATCCCATATTAATTTTCTCAATTCAACAAAATGCACACCCATTTATAATATTACTCCCTACCAAGTAGGAATGGAAGGGAGTTTCCTCAACCTGATAAAGGGCATCTATGAAAAAACTACAGCTATCATAATGAATGACAAAAAATTACATGATTATCCCCGAAGGTCAGAAACAGGGAAAAGATGTCTGCTGTTATTTTTTCTATTCACTATTATAGGAGAGGATGTAGCCAATGCAATACAGCAAGAAAAAGAAATTAAAGGCATGTCCTACTGATCCTTAAACAACACAGGTTTGAACTGCATGGATCCGCTGGTGTGTGGCTTATTCAATCTCTGCTGCCCTGACACAGCAAGACCAATCCCTTATTTTTCTTCTCCTCTTCAGCCTGTTCAATGTGAAGATGAGAATGAAAACTTTTATAATGATTCATTCCCACTCAATGAATAGTAAATATATTTCCCTTCTTTATGATTTCCTTAATGACCTTTTCTTTTCTCTTGCTTACTTTTTTGTAATAATATTGTGCATAATACGTATAACATACAAAATATGTACTAATCAACTGTTGATGTTATCACTAAGGCTTCAAGTGAATAGCGGGGTATTCATAGTTATGTTTGGGGGAAGCTGAATGTTATACACAGATTTTCAACTGCATGGGGGAGCTGGTATGACTAACCGCTGCATTGCTCAAGAGTTGTCAAATGTATATTTAAAAATGAGAAGTAAACTACTCGTTATTTCTAAAGAACATAAAAATCTACTAGGACTAATAAAAGAATGCACCAACGTCACAGATAATAACATCAATATACGAAAATCAATTATATATTTAAATATTTGCAAAATTTTTCATTTAAAAATTGTATTCACAATAGTATCAAAATAAATGCTTTCAATGCTAAACAAAATAAAAGATTTATACACCAAAACTACAAAGTTACAACTGAAAACTTGTACATCAGAAACTATAAATTATGACATGGAACTGTGTGGATAAACCTTATCACATTCTGCTAAGTGAAAAACAGACAGACCCAGAAGACAAGAAGCTATGAGCACTATGTTTTGTGAGGACATGGAGCAACCAGAAACCTCACACTTGCACATGAGGTGTGAATTGTGCATGTACTGCAGAAAAACTATGGCGGTATATGTGGAAATTGAAATTAACTCCAAAGAAATACATGTGTACATGCATCAAGAGACAGATAAGAGTATTCATGACCATGCTATCCATTGCACCAAAACTAGAAATTACCTCAATTTCAATTACCATCAACAGAATACCTCCAATTATCATCAACAGAATAATGGAAAAAAAACATTGTGATATAGTCATAAAATGGAAAACTGCAGAAATAAGCTGTAGAGATTACAAAGAATGAACCACAGCTATAGGCAACAAACACAAAAGAACAGACCTATGTTCTCAATGATAAAAAGTTTAAAAACTTAGCAAAACTATGCTATTTAGGGATCTATCCTTACATGGTAATTTATAAAGCAAAGCAAGGGACTGCATGACATATTACAAAAGCAGAGTGTTTTGCTTATATTGGTTTTGTTTGGATTTTTTTTGCTTTTCTTGCTTTTTTTTTTTTTATTATTATTGTGTTGAGACATTTATATTCTACACCTAGTATATTTCACATGTACCCTTGTAAGATGTACCGTAGGTGTGGTCCCACCAATTACTCTCCCTCCACCCATCCTTCTCCCTCCTCTCCCTCTCCCCTCCCTCTCCCCTTATTCTTGGGCTATAATTAGGTCATAGATTTCATATGAAAGCTATATATTGGTTTCATAGTAGTAGGGCTGAGTACATTGGATACTTTTTCTTCCATTCTTGAGATATTTTACTACGAAGAATATGTTCCAGCTCCATCCATGTAAACATGAAAGAGGTAAAGTCTCCGTCTTTCGTTAAGGCTGTGTAATATTCCATATACCACAATTTATTAATCCATTCATGGGTTGATGGGCACTTGAGCTTCTAACACAGGTGTTCAGTTTGTGGTTATTATTGAGCTGTATGTTTTTATTTTGTGTACTTTTCTATATGCATCATATTATACAATGGAAAGGTTTAATAACATTTGACAAAAGTTTATTATAACATCTATGATAAAAATGTTATACCTTTAATGTGTAATCAGCTCTTCCAAATGAAATGGAAAACTAATTGTTAGCTATCTTAGGAAAGCTATAATCCAAATAGAGTCCAAGACTACGGGAAAAGGGGAGAGGGAGGGGAGGAGAGGGGGGAGGATGGGTGAAGAGAATGATATTGTGGGGATCACGCCTATGATTTATCCTATTAGGGTACATGTGAATTTGTCTAAAGGTCGAATATAAATGTCTTAACACAACAATTATGAGAAAGACATGATGTTAACCAGTTGGATGAGAGTTTTTCAAACTGTATATGGAAGCAACACACTGTATCCTACGATAGAATTAATGTACACAATTATGATCTAATAAAAAAAAGGCTCTGAAAGGTGGAGAGTAGAAGGTAGGTCATCTAGAAGTCTCAGGACTCAAGCAGTGAGTGAGTGACAACACAGCAGTGAGTTTTCTAGGTTTTCTAGGTGAGTTTTCTAGGTTTTCTTTTTGCCTCCTTATACCTTAGACTGGCTGCTACATAGGCCTAAATATAAGACACAAAACTTTAACCCCCCCCCCCGAAGTTGGCATAGAAATAAATCTAGATCATCTTGGGTTTTACAATGACTTTTTAGCTACAACATCAAAGTCAATGATCCATGAAGAATTGATGAGCTGGACATCATGAAAAAAATTTTCTGTTCTACTTAAGACAAAACATAAGTCACAAACTGGGAGGATATATTTGCATAAGATATATCTGATAAAGAACTATTTTCCAAAATATACAAAGCACTCTTAAAACTCAATAAGAAAACAAACACTTGATTTAAAAAAATGGGCCACAGACTTTAATAGACATTGACTAAAGAAGATACATAGATGATAAATAAACATGTGAAAACATGGTCCACATCACATGTCATCAGAGATATGCAAATATAAAGAGAGACCACTATACACATATTAGAATGACCAAACTCCGAAACACCAACAGCACCAAATACAGGTGAGGATGTGGAAAAACAAACAAGAATTCCTGTTCATTGCTGGTAGGAATACCAATGGTAGAGCCACTTGGAAGTTTCTTACAAGACTAAAAATTCTCTTAACCACATAATCCAGCAGTTGTATGACGGCTATAACGGGGGAGCCTATGCCTGTGTGGGGTAGTGTGTATATGGTAAATCTCTGTACTTTCCGTTCAGTTTTGCTGTGACCCTAAAACTGCTCCAAAAAAACCTACTCAAAGTACCAATTTTTAATTGTTTCAGAGGTCAGTTATTTCAAAATCAAACTTCATATACTTTAGAAAAAACAGAAAGAAGGAACACATCTGCATTCCTTAAAGATACTGACGAGGTGCTGATATCAGAACTTGTACTTGAATTTGAATACACATTTCTTTTTTTGTGAGAAATCTCTGCACCTTCCAGTCAATTTTGCTGTCAACCTAAATCTGCTCTAAAAATAAAGTGCATTAAAAGTTACCTCAGAATGGGTCGTAGACTTAAATACAAAACACAAAACTATAAAGCTTTTAGAAGAAAACATAGAAGAAAATATTTGGGACCTATAATTGGCGAATAATTCTTAAACACAATACTTAAAATCTATAAAAGAAGGCAGCACCTGTGGCTCAAAGGATGCCGGTTTCAAATCCAGCTCTGGCCAAAAGAAAAAAGCAGATAAATTAGACTTTATCAAAATTTTAACTTCTTAGGCCAGGTGCAGGGGCTCACACCTGTAATCCCAGCACTCTGGGAGGCTGAGGCAAGCGGATTACCAGAGCTCAGGAGTTTGAGACCAGCCTAAGCAAGAGCAAGACTCTGTCTCTAAAAATAGCCTAGGGTAGCACCTGTGGCTCAAGGAGTAGGGCGCCAGCCCCATATACCAGAGGTGGCGGGTTCAAACCCAGTCCTGGCCAAAAACTGCAAAAAAATAAAACAAATAAAAAATAAAAAAATAAAAATAGCCGAATGTTGTGGTGGGCACCTGTAGTCCCAGCTACTTGGGAGGCTAAGGCAAGAGGATTGCTTGAACCCAAGAGTCTGGGTTGTTGTGAGCTATGATGCTACATCACTCTACTGGGAATGATAAAGTAATACTCTGTAGCAAAAAAAAAAAAAGAAAAGAAAAGAAAAAAATTGACTTCTGCTCCATGACAGACCTTGTGGAGAGAGTGAAAAGATAGCAACTTATAGAAAATATTTACAAACTAATTAGGACTCATAAAATATATAAAGGACTCTCAAAACTCAACAATAAAATCACAATCTGCTTAGAAAATGGGCAAAAGACATGAAGAGATATCTCACTGGAAAGGATACACAGATGGCAAATAAGCACATGAGAAGATATTTGATACCACTAGTCATTACGGAAATGCAAATTTAGACCACAATATCATTATACTACTAGTAGAACAGCTAAAATAAAAAATAGCGACTGTCCCAACCTGGCAAGGATGTAGACAAACTCATAAATTGCTGGGACTGTAAAATAGCATAGCCACTCTGGAAAATAGCTTGGCAGTTTCTTAAAGACCAAACATACACTTAGAGAACAACCCAGCAATCGCACTCGTGGTCATTTATCCCGGAGAAATGAGACTTATACCCATACCAAAATCAGAACATGAATGTTCACTGCAGCTTTATTTATAATAGCTGAAACCAGGAACCAGCCAAAAATATCCTCCAATGTGGGAATGGCTTAACGAATTTGGTACATCCATACCACGGAACACTAACCATCAATAAAAAGGAACAAACTATTGATACACTTGGATGGCTGTCAAGGGATTATGCTGAGTGGAAGATGACAGTCTCCAAAGGTCATGTATCATATGATTCCATTTATATAGCATTCTCGAAATGACAAAATTATAGAGATAGAGATCAGAGTAGTGGTTGCCAGGCATTTGGGATGATGAGTGGGAGGAGGTGGGTAGGATTATGAAGGGTTAGTGTGAGGGAGATCTCCGTGGTGACGAAATAATTTTGTACCTTGATTGTAATGGTGGTTACAAAAATTCATATATATGGTAAAATGACATAGAATTATATATACACATTGTACCGATGTCCATTTCCTGGTTTGATACTGTACTAGAGTTATGTGACAAGTAACCACCAGGGGAAACTGGGTAAAGGGTTCATAGGACCACTCTGTATTATTTTTGAAATTTCCTGTGGTTTTATAATTATTTTTTAAAAAAGCTTAAAAACTTTAAGAAATGCTGTATTGTATGAGTTTACATTGATATTGTCAATTCAAATTTAGGATTACAGAGTAAACGTCACTGATTTAACATCTGTATCTCCTTCCCCACCCCCCACACCAGATATCCTGATTCTCAAGGACACTGTCATAAATACCCATTTTCTTTTCTTTCTTTCTTTCCTTCTCTCTCTCCCTCCATATCTGTCTCTCTTTCATAGGACATATGCAACAGACTCAGAGTAGTAATATCAATATCCTTACCAACAAGGTGATTACTGGAAGTAATTGATGAATTATTTTGAGGTTTTTTTTTTTTTTTGTCTTTATGGAATATACCACTAGGAATATACTGATAATTTAAAATCAAATAGAATAGAATAGTTTCTCTTTGGGGGTTATGGTGCTAGTGGTTATACATCTATGTTCATCTGTTTAATTTTGCTTTTAATTTTAAGGACTGTTTCTTGAAAATTTAATTTTGTTGTATAATTACATAAATTTTCTTATGGCTTTAATTCACATCCTCAGAACTAGATATATTCAGAGAAGCCCAAATTTTATCCATTTTCTCCTATCTTCCATTTAAAAATATGCATTTATAATCAGTGTAACTGGGTTTCTTGTACCCTCAATGAATCCCCAACAATTAAAAAAATTAAAATAAGAATATGCATTTATATATATATTTGCAGATACATGCATAACTTTTATATCTACTACCTTTAGGAACTATACAAACTTTACTACACTGAAATTGTTACACAAGTATTTATCCTGGCAACCACTTCCTTATGCTATCTAGAACAATTCTTCTTTGGCAGGTGCCTAACACTCCACTGTGTGGATATACCATATTTTAGTCAATAATTTTTCTACTGACAGGCATTTATATTGTTTCCAATTTTCTGCTGTTATAAATCAGCCAGCAGCTAATTGTTATTTGCACAAAACTTTTCTTATTTTGCTGGTGTACTTTTGGGATAGATGCCTAGAAGTGGGATTGATGGACTGAAGAATAATGTTTATAGATATATGGATTACTTTTGATTTGTTAAAAAAGAAAACACAATGGAATGGTAAACCAGAATATAGAACAACAGTTCTGTGAAGATGACTATACATTTTGGCCTTCTGTTCTTTGGGAGGTGGGATGCTCCCTAGGGTGCAAACTATAGAGATGGTGACTATGGAGATCTGGAAGGTGCACCTCCCCCAGCCTCCCAGCCCCTGATGGCTTTTGGACATTGAGCTGATCAGCCATGAGGGTGAATACCTGTGGTGGTGCTGAGCAAGACTCCAAGTCATCCCTGGGACCTGCTCTGTTCCTCAGCCTCCCTGGGAAGTCCTGGCATCACCTTCATGCAGCTCTTTGTGTATCTCTCGACATGATATCTCCTCTGTGTTCTAGGCATTGTGCTCGTTCAATCCACCCACCCTAGGAAGTAAATACTTAGAAAAGTTAACTAAAAAGTAAAGGCTACTGTTTTTAATTATTACCATTAGAGCACAATTTGATGTTTGAAGCAATAAACAGGGAATACTTTGATGGCAACATAAAAACAAAACTGGTTGGTCTACTGCTAAGTCTATTTTCTAAAGCAATTAAACTAAGCAAGACAGTTTGAGGTTGTGGAGGAAACCGTAGTGTCTGGGATAAAACATGGAGGGCTTTGGGAGAGCCATCCAGCCTCTTTGGGCTTCAGATTCCTTATCTGTAAAATGAGGACTTGGGGCAAAC
This sequence comes from Galagoides demidoff, assembly GCA_963574575.1. Taxonomy (NCBI): domain Eukaryota; kingdom Metazoa; phylum Chordata; class Mammalia; order Primates; family Galagidae; genus Galagoides; species Galagoides demidoff. The sequence continues at coordinate 48,244 of CAUYQV010137797.1, forward strand.
TCCAAATTCTGTAACAGGAGTTAGCAGAGTTGGAATAGACTATGGGAACTAAGTGGGACAAGGCGGGTGGGAGGGGTGTGCATTAAACACTGTTAAGAAAATGAGGGCTAAAGAAAGCGCAGGGTTGCTGCTGTCAGAAAATCTTAAATTAAGGATCGCTTTCGCTTTTGCTTATTTTCTTCTCCAATGCTTCGTAACCCTCTTCAGCCAATTTAGAAAGTGCCCCTCTACGCTCTGGGGAGGATTATGTTTCAAGAGGAGCAACATTTGATTATCTGGGAGAGCTTAGTAGGGACCAGTGGCCACCACTGTTGACAGTGACTAATGAAAGAGCCCAGCCAGCAGCATGTGACCGCAGACGGGCATTGTGTAGCTGCATGTCTATCCTTAGTTAAATCGAAGGGTCCAATTTGGTCTGCTGAACAAACATATTTGTGGAAGCTTATTGAACACAGAATTAATTTAGGAGACATTAATCTAAACAGAACTCGACTGACAGCACTGGTGGTGGTGTTTAGGGGAAGCCAGAGTAAAACAAAATGAGCCAGGTCAGCCACAGCCCTTCCTTTTTTTGAGAAAATATGAGTATCCCCAGGGTTTTAATTGACGCTAATTCTTTCTCTTGAACAATTTGGCCTCTACACAGACCGAGTGAGCAAAAGAGAATCCTAAAGAATGCCCAGTCTCAGAGAGAAACGTCCTGAAGTCATGTTGGCCTCAGGCTGAGATGCCGGCTGCCCACTGGCACACTTTTTCTTCCCACTTCTGCTTTGTTCTATGTTTCGAGGGGGAAGTATTTACATTATTAGCCTATAATCGTGCTTCTCCCACTGTGATTCCCAGGCCAAGGCTGTCAGCACCACCCAGGAGCTTGTTAGAATCCCAGACTCTCTGGCCCCGCCCCAGATCTGCTGAATTAGAATCTGCATTTTAACCAAATCCCCAAGTGATCTGTAAGCCCATTAGAATCTGAGAAGCCCAGTTTCCCAAAGTTCTCTCCTAGAGAAAAACTTAGAACAATCTAACCTCTGATGATCCAGAAAACTAAGAATTATCTGATAATTTTCTGCTCTGAATTATATGAGAAATTGAAGACCAGTGCAGAAAACTTGAAAAAAAAAATAAAGAAGTACAAAGAACCCCCAAATCATCTGTAATCTTGCAAACCCCATGTAACTATGATTAACATTCTAGGGTGTGTCCTTCCTATCTTTGTTCTATGCATGTATGTGTATTATCTTTAAATACAAAAAGTGATCCCTCATTCATTGAGTCAATCACTCAACAAACACTTATTGAGCACCTAACAGACAGTGCGTGCTCGAGATACAGTAACGAACAAGACTGGTAAGTTTCTTGGGAAAACCAAATGTGTAACTGTGTGAGACATACCCAGTACCATACTACAGATGGAATCCCCTTGCCCAGTCTCTGCTTTCTTATCCCCTGTGTCCTTAGTATCTAACTCCCAGTTCCAGAGACAGTAATGGTCTCTTTCAGTCTGCCCTTAATGACCTTCACCTCATCCACTTTCCCTCCAATTTCCCCTCAGGGTCTTGTTAATCACAAGATTAGCTAACTTTTATTGCATGCTTATGAAGTGCCAGGCACTGTACTAAGTGCTTTGCATGTGATATTGTGTCTAATGCTTGCAACAATCCTATCAGGCTCTGTTATTATTACCCACCCTCCTTTACAGGAACTGAGTGAGGTCACCCAAATAGGAGATGGTAGTCAATCTCCAGGGCTGGCATTGAGCTGATACATCTACTCAGGCTAGGATGTTAATGAGTAATAACTAACAAGTGTCTCATCTGGGCATTTAACAGGCAAGTGCCAGAGACCAAACAACTTACCTTAAAGGAGAAGAATGAATCTCTAATTCTGATATTTTCAGAAAAGAGGAGGATCAAGTGAGGTGAAAGGATGTTAGAAGACAGTCTTCCCTATATACCCTGTTTCAAATCATTTAATTCTGCGGTAATCTTTTTTTCTTTGTTTTGACTAAATGGACAAACATGCACCCAAAAGCAGCCCTTTTAGCAACTGATCTCATGCAACATTATCTATTCCCAGCCAGGCAAATGTTGACCCTGAAGTCTCCTATTACCTTTCAAGATGTAGCCCAGTGACTTCCTGCTTCTTGGAGTTGTTCCTGGATCACCCAGGCTGAGCTGATGCTTCTCTCTTTGCTATAACATACTCTTATCTCTTCCTGGTTCTAGGGCTCTGAGAATGGGACTTAGTCTTTGCAAGCCACAGTCCCTTTACCCTTAAGATGAGGATGATCACAGGGTCTACATGGTAGGACCATGTGAAAGACTTCGGGAGAGCAGCTCCATGACCAGCGTTTGGAAACCGCTCAACAATGGCATCCAGTATTCTTCTCAGACTGCAGCTTTTCATCACTTTTGCGTGTTGTCTTCCCTTGGAGAGCAAGGACTGCATCTTATTTTTGTATCTCAGGAACTAGTATAGACCCAGAATTGGTGTTCAGCAAGTGAAAGTACTAGCAGAAAAAGAAAACAAATCAGCACTTCTATTAGGCAAGAAATTAAGACTAGGATTCTTTTTTTTTGAGACAGAGCTTCAAGCTGTCCCCCTGGGTAGAGTGCTATGGCATCACAGCTCACAGCAACCTCCAACTCCTGGGCTCAAGCGAGTCTCTTGCCTCAGCCTCCCAAGTAGCTGTGACTACAGGCGCCTGCCACAACACCCGGCTATTTTTTGGTTGCAGCCATCATTGTTGTTTTGGCGGGCCCGGGCTGGATTCGAACCTGCCACCCTAGGTGTATGTGGCTGGCACCTTAGCCACTTGAGCCACAGGTGCCGAGCCAAGACTAGGATTTAATCTGTAGTGACATCTCATGCTCTGGGGCCTAGAGGTAGAAAAGGACCCTGTTTATGGAAGGTGTGAGTAATCTTTTGTAGGCTTCCAAAGTGATTAAAAAAATCCTGTTAATGTCTAGTGATCTTGCCTCTCCTGTTATATGTGTGGCCATATGAGAAGTTTGATATGTTCCTCAGTGTCAATCTTTCTATTTACAGGTAAGTAGAGTGTGTCATTAGTTTAGGGGAGATTTAAGCTGATCAGTGAATTAGAAACTACTGTAAAAGAAGATTAAAGAATCCAGTACTAGCTGATAGTAGGAGAAAAGTATCTGTACAGCAATTTGATAATATTTCTAAGATGATGGAAAAATTGTGTGTGTATGCACAAAGAACAGTTTCATACATCCCAAATTACATTTATATTGATTTTGGGTATAGATTTGTCTCAAGTCTTAACCACAGACAAAGTGAGAGGATTCTGGTAGTCAGGGACTTTATATTTGATGTAAGAGATTTAAATTAGTTATAAAGAAGGATTTTTTGAGGTCATCTTGAATTGTTGCTTTCTTACTAGGTTATACAGACAGGTCTAGCAGTAGACTGTGCTTGAATTTGTTTATTGTTTTAAATTTAAGAGTATGCTGGCTATTGAAAAATCCAGGTTAATAAATTTCTTGGGGACTTTTAATGCATGTAATTAAAATATGAACAGAATACAACTGCAAATTAATCTCAAAATGTCCTAGGTTATTATTAATGATGGAAGACTAATAATGGCCAAGGACAATTTTAAACCTCTTAAGATTAAAAAATAGCAATACTTACTCTAATTATAATAATATTAAAATTTTCCAAAAGGCTTCATAATAATTCTTGCCCAGTTTCTGGGTGACTGATAGCAGAGCTCAAAATGAAGAACTCCCCCTCCAGATGGCCCCTCTGACAGAGCCTCTGCAGCCTCTGAAGGTTGCAGTGACGTCTATTTAAGAAGGGAGAGTTCTTGGCTTGCAGCTAAGCTGCATGATTAAGCTGTGTTTCCCTTTAATTTGTTTTTCTCTCAGCACAACACTTTCCCCTTATTTTTGTACCTCCAGGAACTAGTATAGACCCACAACCCTGAAGGACCTGTGGGCAGGAAGGATGTTCAACGTGTGCTACCACGGCTGGATCCACCATGGCTACCTCACTTTTCGGTCAGTGTAACTGACAGCATCCCCAGCACTCTCAGACACTGTCTGGTGTTCCTGGACCTCCCAGAGGGAAGATGGGAGGGACCCTCAGGCCACGTCAACTTCAGGAAATGCATGGGTCCCTGATCATAGCTCTGTCAGAGGGCTCTCATCTTGGGTCCGGTGCTTGGACTTTGGTAGAAGGGGAGAGGAAAACTCATTCCATCATTCATTCATGCATTGATGCACTAAGCACTGAGTTCCTGCTTTGCCTGGACTTTGATCCTGCTGCTGGGGATGCAAATGTGCAAGAAGACTCAGTTCCTTCTTAGAAGGAGCAAAAGGTGGAAAAGGTGAAAAACAGACATGTAGGAAAGTATCTGTGGCTTAGTGGGTCATAATAACAAAGGTATGTAGCGGGAACACCTGGTCCTGCTCCAGGAATGAGAAGACACCATAGGCAAGTGGCCATTCTCACCATCAGCCCACTAGGGTCCTCTCTGGGATTTTGCTCCTACTCTGTTTTAGTTTAGAAAACTAATTCCTTTATTCATTTGTCTATCATTCATTTGTCATCTTTTTCATTATTTGAGAAAATACTAAATATTTACCAAGTGCCAGGCATCTTCAATAGCCTTGAAGAATATGAATAGAAGGTTCTGTTCTCAGGATTTCCCAAAGTAGACAAAGAGAGAGACCCTTAGAATCTAGTGACAAGTGCGCTCTTCGGGGTATGTACATGTGAGCGGGTCTGATGATATAATCTTTAAAGACTTCACAGAAAAGGATTCATCTGCTGGTGCTAGTGGGTGAAGCTGAGAACTCTGGACTTGTCCCATTTGCTTACTGGTGACTCACTGGATGATTGGAGGTAGGCAGGGAGGGCAATATGAATCATGAAAAGTTGAATAATTTATCTAACATTCTCTGGAACAGCATGTATGGTCAGAGATACAGAATTTCAAAATTGGAGTTTTCTAAAAATGGTGTGATAGAGTGTTTTATAATTAGCAGAAACCATGCCCATTTTAGGTATTTTTATCTATAATTATCTTGCAAATCTTGGGGCATTAGTTAAGGAAAGAGTAGTGTTTGTCGTGACATGCCGGCATTACAGACATGACTCACTGGGATAACCTCTCAGAAGAGGAATAGCTGGTTTCTACCTTGTGAGGCCAATGAGAGGCTGGGATAGGAATGGGCCTCTAAGTGATTGAGGAAATGAACTTTGGAGACTCCCCAACCTGGATTTTATTCCCAGATCTACCACTTAATTTGGCAAGTTTCTTAAATTTTCTGGTCTTCAGTTTCTTTATTTAGAAACTGAAATAGAAAATAGAATGACACCTACTCTATAGGTCTGTATTGGAAAATTAAATAAAATAATGCAGGTTACATTGGGTTTTCCAAGTAGCAGCTGAAGATTTGAGTGAAACTTTTTTTTTTTGGAAACAAACTTAAGAAAATGATTTTGTTTTTATGTAAGAAAAAAGGCAATTATATACATTTACTTTTCTCAGTGATCTGAAAAGCCCACCCCTCAAATACACAACTCTCTACTTTGTTTCAATGACTAGTCTACTGTACCCATCCACTCATCATTGCTTTAATAACTATAGATCAAAACACATTTAATATTTGATAGAGCAAATCCCCCTCAATAGTTTCCTTTTCTGAATATTATGATTCTTTTAACATATTTGTTTTTCCCAGTCAACTTTAGAATTGTTTTGTAATTTCTAAAAGATTTATCTAGAAACTTTGGTTGATAGTGGTTCACTTTACAAATTTAGGAAGAAATGACATCTTTTACCTTTCCTGTTTGAGAGCATGGCATTCCCATCCATAAATTCTGACATTCTTTTAGATCTCTTAGCATACACTCTTATAGTTTTGTCTTAGAGTCACATACATGTTTATTGAATTTTCCTTCTGTGTCGTAATGCAAGTGGGAGCTGGTTTTGTATCGCATTTTCTAAGGAAATTAGATTTTTATTCTTGGTATATAAGAAACTTACTGATTTTCTGCATTTATTTTGTAATTGATCACTTTATTGAATTTGCTTATTACTTGCAATAGTTTTTCAGTTGATTATTTTGAATTTTTGAGACAGACAATGATAATATCTGCAAATAACATTAAACTTGTCTTCTGATTTAGAATATTAATGCTACTTATTTTACTTTTGACTTATTTTATTGTTCAGCTTGTTTATATTGCTTAGAAATTTAATCAATGCTATGTTTCACCATTAAGAAGAGTACAAGCTATTGGTTTTGTATATATATAGCCTATGATAATATGCTATATTAATATATATATGCTATTGAATTAAAAAAATCAGATTGTTATTCTTTTTGGAAATCTCTTAAGAAGACCACATAGTTTTCCCATTTTATTCATTAATCTGAACATATATATTACCAAAATTCTTAATTTTAAATTAATTAAAAAGATACTCTTAGATTCAATTGCCAATATTATATTTAGACTTTTCTTGGATATTTACCAAAATTGGAGTGCTTTAAAAAAAAAATGCGGGACAAGATCTTGTATCAGCACTCTGTCAGTGTGTCTTTAAAAGAATGGAGATGTTTTTCTTCTTTCCTTATTCCCTGATGTATCGTAAGTAGCATATAAGATTTGATTTTGCGATAACTCACCCCTGAAACAATTTAACACTGCACTGTTTTGAGTGGTAGTTTCTTTCTGACAATTTCCCCAGTTTTGATCTGTAGAGATAGGAGAAAATGAATTATTTTCAGCTTATCTTATCAAAGGGAGTTATCAATTATCATTTGAGCCACTAACTGAACCCTAGAATTGGCTTTTCTAGGAAGCTATTTCCTTTTCTGAGGAGTGAACATCCAGTGGGCATTTCTAGCTATGCTAGTTGCTTCTCAGGTTTGGGGGACTGATTTCAGGAGCTTGGCCATTTTATCCCTTAAGATAAGACTTCCTTGAGAAGAGGAAGGAAAGCAGGGAGAGGGCTGGGTCCTTAAGTCCCATCCCTCCTTTATTCCTCTTGCTCCCTCCCCTAGGATCCCTATCCAAATGGCAGTTTCACCTACCTCATTTCCCAAGTCAAGAACTTGAGATTTGTCCTGGACCAATCCTTCTTCCTCACTTAGCCTGTATGATCTGTTGACAAAGGCTGTGATTCTATCTTCTCAATACTTCTCAAATCTACTTTTTTCTCTCTCTGCAAATCTCTGCTACCTTAGCTCAGGTCCCCCCCCCATCTGGCCACTTCATGATCACATCAGTGTTGTCATCCCTAGAGATACCTCTTGAAACTCCATTAGCTTTAAAAAATTTTATATGTTTATTTATTTAAATAACATGTTTAGCTTTATATTTCTTGGTTTATAGATTTTGGACATTTAAGCATATTGACTTATTATACTTTATGAATATTTGACTGTCTTATATTTTTCCCAACTGTATTAGTTAGCTAGGGCTGCCGTAACAAAATACCACAGACTAGGTGGCTTTTTTTTTCAATGGAAATTTATTTTCTCACAGTCCTGGAGGCTAGAAGTGCAAGACTGAAGCATTAGCAGGGTTGTTTTCATTATTCTGAGGTCTTTCTCCTTCGCTTACAGATGAACATCTTCTTCCCAATCTTCACGTGGTCTTCCCCCATGTATGTCGGCATCCCAATCTTCTCTTTTTATAAGGACACCAGTCATTGGATAGTACCTACCCCCATGACTTCATGTAACCTTATTTACCTCTTTAAAAACTGTATCTCCAAATGCAGTTACAGTGTGAGGCACGAGGGGTTAGGACTTCAATGCATGAATTTTGGACACAATTCAACCCATAACACCAAATATGCCTCTCCCTATTCAGTCAATGTGTTAGCTTGTTTGGTTTATTCAATGGTTAAGGTTTACATTATGAGGGTTGTGAAATTATTGTTTATTACAGCATAGAGTAGGGCATTAAATATTTCTGTTCTTACTTTTCCCCCTAGAGTTAGAAACAGTCCCTTTTTCCATTTGCTAACTTTTCTGTATACCTGTCTTTCCTTTTTGCTCAAATGATTCATCAGATCTGTCAGTGTAATAAACAAGATCTTCCAGATAGTTAAAGGTATATTAAAAAAAAAAAAAAAACAACCCAAAGAGTAATAGCACCACCTGCATGCTTCTCCTGAAATCGTCTTTCTCTACAACTGCAGCATAGTTGTCATTCCTCTTTTGGATTCTCCCTTGGGTTCCATATTTGCTGTTTGCTTAATTTTCTACCTCATTCTTTTGGGAGCACATCTATAGTAGCTTTCATAGAAAAGGCATGGGAGATAGAAGTCATTAAGTTGTTTGCTTACATGAAACAAACTATACATTTTATAGCCATGCATTATTGGTAGTTTGCCTGGGCATAGAATTCTAGGTTGAGAATAATTTCTCTTCAAATGTCTGTGGCGTAGTCCTCCAATGTCTTCTATGTTTCTATGTGGCCTTTGTAATCAATACCTCTTTATGTTCTTTGAAAGCTTTAGAATCTTCACTTTATCCTTGAGACTCTGAAATTTTATAATAATGCCCCTTGAGGTAAATCTTTTTTCTTGTATTACACTGCTGGTGGACTTTCGTTTTCTTGGCTTATTTTTTAGTTCTGGGAATTTTTTTTTTATTTCCTTGAAAATTTCTTTCTATTTTCTATGTTTTCTGTCTGTAATTTACGTTATTCAGATGTTGGGCCTTCTATTATAATGGTAAGATTCCCTAATTTTCTCGTTTATTTTCTATCTCTGTTTTACTGTTCTACCTTCAGAGAGATTTTTAATGAATATTTAGTTTCCCAAAGTATTTCTTTTTCCTCATAACACCTATTTTCCACTGGGTTTGTTCTCTTTCATGTTGTGGGATTTCTTTCAAATATTTCATGATCCTTAGGGGTTAGCATACACTTAAGAGTAAGACATCAGAAAGATGAAAGAACAGATTGAATATTCCTGGTACATGGCTGGGGCTTGTTGATGGTCTAGTTTTATTATAAGATAATAGGAAACCCTCACATGTCAGTATCTAGACATCTTTTCTTTTGAGACAATCAATTTCTTTTTTTTTTTTTTTTTGAGACAGAGCCTCAAGCTATCCCCCTGGGTAGAGTGCCATGGCATCACAGCTCATAGCAACCTCCAATTCCTGGGCTCAAGCGAGTCTCCTGCCTCTGCCTCCCAAGTAGCTGGGACCACAGGAGCCCACCACAACGCCCGGCCATTTTTTTTTTTTTTTTGGTTGCAGCCATCATTGTTGTTTGGCGGGCCCGGGCTGGGGATTCGAACCCGCCACCTTAGGTGTACGTGGCTGGCGCCTTAGCCGATTGAGCCACAGGTGCCGAGCCGACAATCAATTTCTTAAGACAAGTATTATTCATCTCTTGGCTGGGGGTTATAGCTGAATTATTGGGAAGGGTGTGTGTAAGGACTGAGAATGGGAAATAGAGTTTTCAGAACATACGTTTTTTATTATCCACCTGTAGCCTTGTATCACATTCTGAACTTTCTCCAAGCTAGAGATCTTGAATCCTAAAACTCTTAATTTCAACTCATTCATGGACCAAATCTCCTTCTCCTTTTTCTGTAGATAACTTCTGTTTCTAAAGGCTTCCTCTGCAGAGTATGTCGGTAGTTTCCTTTGGATGCCAACTCAGCTACCATTCCTGTAATGACTTCCATCAATTTGTTGATATTTTGTTGATGTCTCTATTTCTCTTTGTGAGTTTACACATTTTTAAGTCTTTCATTTAAAAGTAAAAAAAGGAAGAGGAGATAAATATATGAGATAAACTTTGAATTGAACTGGGGCATCCTAACAGAAAAGTGACCTTTCTGGATGATACTAAGCAGGTAAGGGGCATAATCAGAGTTATATAAAGTTTGCTTTGGTAGACCCATAAGTAGACACACAACTCTCAGGAAAGTCACTACTCCTCTACCTGCTTTGTACTTGCAGAAATTTGTTGATACGTGTGTCTTATTTAAATGGCTCCATACAGCTTTCAAAATAAAACCCAAGCTTCTTTAATCCTCAACCTGCCTATATTTCTTCTCTTGCAATCTGTGCCCTTCCTTTGCTTTTCCTTCATGTCTTCTGAATGCTTCTCTTGGTGTTTAACACGGTATATTACTGGTTCTACTCTATTGTCTTCTTACTTTGTGAATTTTCCTCAAGACCAAGGCTAGTTTCTGTTTGACTTTTCATCTCTGATTTTAGTGATTGATACCTTACAGAAGCTCAATCAGATTTATTGAATAAATGACAACAAAGCCAGTCTACCCCTTCCTTCTTGGGTCACTCCTGAATTGTACCATGAGATGAAGATTGGTAGGCAAGTGATTTGTTAAGGAATTGCTCTTATAGAATCTAGTAAGGGAGTGAGAAACCAGGACAGGGAGAGAGAGAAGCCAGCAAGGGTAACATTTTAGGCAAAATTGTCAGCTAAGTCTAATTCTGTAGGGGAACTCTGAAGTGAAAATTGTTCCTCAGAGTTTGTCTGAACTTGATGCAAGGGAGCTGGGTTTTCATAATCCAGCACTGTCAGTCACAGGTTAAGTTTTGTTCTGGTACAGAGTAACCAACCATGCTAGCTGGCCCAGGACTATCCTGGTTTTGACATTGAAAGTCCCAGAAACCCCTCAGTGTGGGACATGCCAGGACATTTGGTAACTCATCTAATGAGTTTTAGCTCTCTATGGTGGTAGAAAAAGTAGTGTCAGTAGTGGAAGGGAAGTACTTGGAAGAGAGAAAGTGTTGCAGCCATTAGAAGCTGTGGTGGGAAGAATAATGGCCCCTGAAATTGTCCACATCTTAATGCCTTATCTTATATGGCAAAAGAGATTTTGCAGATAGGATTAAGAATTTTGAGCTGGAGAGATTATTGTGGATTGGGGTCCCAACATAGTCACAAGAGTCCTTATGAGTGAAAGACAAACACAGGTAAGTTAGAGAAAGAGGTGTGAGGACAGAAGCAGAGGTCAGAGTGATCGAATTGCTGGCTTTGGAGATGGAAGGGGGGCGACCACAAGCCAAGGATTGTCGCAGCCTTTAGGAACTGGAAGAGGTGAGGAAATGGATTGTCCCCTAAAGCCTCTAGAAAGAATGTAGCCCTGACAACACCCACCCTAATGTTAGCCTCTTGAGACCCCTTTCTGACTTCCAGAACTGTAAGGTAATAAATTTATATTGCCTTAAGCCACTAAGTTAGTGGCAATTTGTTACAGAAGCCATAGAACTAATGCAAAGGCAAAGACTCATTGCAGCTGGCAGAGGTGAACAAAGAATCAATGAAAGGCATATTAGGGGATCTGGGTGTTATCCCAACAATTCTGCTCCCCCCAGTCAAATAATTCAATCAAAGAGAGAAAACTTTACATCAATAGTTAACAAATTAGTTGATTATCAGACTAGGAAAGCATAGCATAGAGATTAAGCCATGGGATCTAGAGTTTGATGCCCATTGATTAAGTCTTGGCTTTTAGCACTTTTTAGCCTCATGAACTTGGCATGTCACTTAAGCCTCTTGGAACCTGAGTGCTTCCTCTATAAAACTGAGATAATAATAAAACTCAGAGCTGTTCTAAGGATACAGTGACTATGGTTGTAAAGGGCCTGGCATACAGTAAAATCTCAGTACAGATATTCCTGGTAGCATAGTAGGATTCCATTTCTATTCAACTGTTGCATTCTAAAGATAGTATAAGGCACAAATTAAGATCTATGAATATTAGAATCTTAATATTCTGATATTAACTCTTAATATTAATTCCTGATATTGAGATCCTAATATGCCCAGAAGGTATAGTAGACAGGGTTTTATGTTGACAGCCTTGGAAGTAATATGTACGTCTGAGAGTTTACTCATCCTCACAATGGAAATCATACAATACTGAGTCCAAGTGCAAAACCTACTATTGCAGTATTTTAAATTAATTATAAGAGGGGGTTGTTGAATTGTGCAGTGATCTCCTCTGAATATTTTAAATTTGTTTCAATCCATGGTTTGTTTGTTTAAGGAATGACTTGCACCTTTAGTCAAATTTTCTCTCTTCCTGAGATCTTGGTTAAGCCCAGCAAAGTCACCCACTATATTTGTGCCTGCCTTCTCTTCCCAAGGATATCTAGGGGGTATTTTCCCAGCCTTTTGATATGATAAGCAGTCATAATTGAGAACAGTTTAATAAATAACTATTAAGTTGCTATTAGAAGTACCAGAACTGGTGTAACTAGTAACTACCTAATAATTAATGAAGATCAGCTGTAATTATAAAGCTACTTAATGTCCCAGATTAGCTGCTGCCAGATCCAGAAATGGCCCTACAGATAAAGGTGGCTGCTACCTAGGTGAGTGGGCGATTACCTGTTTTTTTTTTTTTTTTTATTCATCTCCATTAGAGAACTGGGGCTGAATGTCAAGTCAGTTGATATGAAAGCTTTTAACCAGCTCTTGAAGGAGGTCAAAGCCATCAGTTCTACAAGGCTGTAGGACCAGTCCAGAAGTGGGCTATCTGTTGTCCCCTCTGTCCTCCCTCTCTCCCCCTAGGTCACACACTCAGAGATGCTGAACATCCCCGCAGGGCTTTTTTCTTACATCCCAGGGGTGAGTCTGGTTTGAGCTGACTTTTAAACTTGGTGCCTTTTCTCTCTGGGTGAAATGGTGGGAGAGAGGGGAAGAAGCCAGGGGAGGGGAAGGAAGTCCTTGGCTGGGCTGCCCAGTGCTTGGGGAGTGAGGGAGTGGGTGTGGGCGAGCTTGCTTTAATCTGAGGCCTTCCAGCTCCTGGAAACCTGCCTCATTTTCTGAAAACCTTCCCTGAGGAGGACCAGTAAAAACATCAATCAAAACTTACTTACGGGGTTATTTTAAGGACACAGGAGAAGTATCTAGATGGAAAAGGGGGTGGGTAGAAGTTGAAACTTGACCCCCTCCTCCTCCAAGACCCTTCTGCCCTCCCCCTCCCTCTCCTGCTCCCACCCAGCTGAGCTGGAGCCCGGCCCTCATGGCCTTGTTCGCCAGATGAACTGCCCTGTCTGTGCCTTGCCTGAGGTGGGGCCTTTGGGGATAGAGCTGTGTTTGTCTCCACTGTGTGTTGAATTTGGCAGGTGCAGACGAGTCTCATTCCAAGTCAAACTACCACCTTTCAGAAGGGAGGGCTGGCCCTGGAATCCACAGCTTGGGAAGGGCCCTGCATATAACCACTGACTGTTGAAAGTGAATATTGTCCTCCTCTACCACGTGTGCCAGGCCTACCACGGGTCAGGACCAGGAAGGGAATAAAGAGGCATCTGGGGCTGAAGGTACCCCGAGTGTTCTTGTGGGCAGCAAGAATGAAGGTGGCTTTATGGTCAGAGGTTTAAGCAGCCCTGGAGAGTTGACAGTTGCTTTGGACAAATCAGTGGTTGTTGACCGTGCCGATGCTACCTGGTGCATAGCTGAGTGTGCAGAGCCAGTTTGGGAATAAGGGATCTTGTTTCCCAGGAACCAGCCCTCCTATCAGAAAGGTCTGGAATGACAATGAATATATTCAGGAAGTTTTTCTCTTTTCCCGTTGCTCTCCTCCAGCTGTCATGGGATCTGCTGTGCCCTCCACAGGCTAGGGAAGGTAGCCTGCAGATCAGAGGGGCAGGGAGATCTCCAGATTCAGTTTCTCATTTAAAAACTGTTTCCAGAGAGTGAGGTCCCTTGGCCACTCCACCAAATGTCAATGACTCCCTGATAAGTTCCAGCAGAAGTCTGGATGCCAGCCCTCTGCAGACTGCCAACAGCAGCGTGACTTGGGGAAGGGACTTGGCCTCCCTGTGCCAGTTTCCTCCCCTGTGAAGTGAGGATATCACCTATCACACGTGTGCTGTGAAGGTCGGAGGAGGTAACGTGTGGGAAAGAGATTACTTGGCTGATGATACTTAGCTGATATTTTAATCATCCCTGGTTCGGATATTACATCATTTTCACTTAGAGTTGCTTTCTCACTTTAGATTCATAGTAGTCCCATGTGATAGGAAGGGGAAGAATGGTGTAAAAGTAACTTCTGAGTTTGGGAAGACTGTGGCCCCATCCTATCTGCTGGGAACTCTCCCTACCCCAGAGAGGCAGCCTTGAGAGAGGAGTGCTTATCTCTGGTCACTGGCCTCATGCCCTGATGGGTTTTTCCCCTACAGCATTTCTGCTCCCTCACTGAGCAGCAACAGGGATTTCAAAACCATCATCAGCATCTCCGAAAGCCATTTGCAGTAGGATTGTGGGCATTGTCCCCCTTTTAGACAGGAGGTCCTACAGAGAGAGCTGTAGTTGTTGACCCCACCATTTACTGTTCAGGGGATGACTCGAGGTCTCACTGTTCCTGACCAATCCTGAAATTTCCAGAACTTGGGTTTTCAGGGACCACCAGGTCCATGAGACAGTCTTCTTATTCTGGCATGGCTTGAAGCACTTGTTCATTCCATTCTTCAGGATGATTCTATTAGGTAAGTACAGTCAGACACCTCTTTTTCTTTTTAATTTGAATTTTTTTTTTTTTTAGAGATGAGGTTTCGCTCTTGCTCAGGCCAGTCTCAAACTCCTGTGCTCAAGCACTCTGCCCACCTCAGCCTCCCAGAGTGCCAGGATTACAGGCATGAGCCACAGCGTCCTGCCTATCATGTATCTTTTAACAGTGGAAATATGTTCTGGGAAGTGCCCCATTAGGTGGTTTCATTGTTGACTGAATATTGCAGAGTGCACTAACACAGACCCGGGTGGGACAGCCTACTGCACACCTGTAGGGTTTCTGTAGGGTGCAGCCTATTTCACCTGGGTGCAAACTTGTACAGCATGTGACTGCCCTGAATATTGTAGACAATTGTAACATGATGGTAAGTATTTGTGTATTCAAATATATCTAAGTATGGAAAAGGTACAGTAAAAATATATTATGTTCTCAAGAAACCACTGTCCTGTATGTCATCCATTATTAATGGAAATATGGTTATGCAGCACGTGATGGTATCAATTTATCTCCGTGAAATAAGCTGAGATCTATGACTTGGGTTAATTTACTTGTGCCAGGCCAGGTATAGCTGGTGTATTCTCAACAAATAATAATATTACTATTATTATGTCCATGGAATTGCAGCAGAGAAGGTATGTTCGATCCTAACTCTGTAAAATGGAAATGCTGTTCCAGTCTAGTGAGCGTACGGGCACCACCTTCCCACCACAAGTGGATAAAGGTGAAAATAATGAGAGATTGGGAGAGCATGAGCTTCTTGTACCAGGTCCTGGGGTCAGGCTATTATTAGATTTTTTAACATTGATAGAATCTTGACAAAATGTTTTAGCAGTGATAAAATCTCTTTCTTTCTTTGTTTCTTCTTCTTCTTTTTTTCTTTTTGAGACAGTCTCACTATGTCACCCCTAATAGAGTGCCATGGTGTCACAGCTTACAGCAACCTCAAACTCTTGGGCTGAAGTGATTCTCTTGCCTCAGTCTCCTATGTAGCTGGGACAACAGGCACCCCCATAACACCCAGGCTATTTTCGGTGCTATCATTGTTGTTTAGCAGGCCCAGGCTGGGTTCGAACCTGCCAGCCCCAGTGTATGTGGCCAGCACCCTACTCACTGAGGCACAGGTGCCGAGCTGTGTATTTTATTTTGAAGTGAATTTTGTGAAAACAATGTATTTTAAAATAGAACATTTTGAGGTAAAAAATGAAGAAAACTGGGATCAGAGCAGATATACGATGTTTGGGGCTTAGAACTATGAGCTCTTGGAAGGCCAGATATCTGAGGCAAGAGACCCATCCATGGGACAGCTCTGAGGCTGAGTCTGTGATTTTCCTGCCAATTTGAGCTTTAATGGACTAGAAATCTTCTCTTTGGGGACATCCCTCAGTCACTGGAGATCTTAGGCTACCCCAATCCTCATTTAACTCTTGGGAGTTTCCCAGTTCATTGCCTCTGAGACCATCTCATGATTTTAGCTTAGGAGCTGGGTATCATCAACCTTGCCTATGCAACCTTCAACCCTTCGAGGAATTCCTAATTTCCAATATCCTTTTCTTGACATGGCAATTTATCTTAGAGATGCCCTGTTTCTTTTGGGAGGTTCCTCCCTCCAGCCCTTCCTGTCCCTCAACACGTTCCCTCAGCTCTATTATCTGCCTCAGGAGATGTTGCTATTCCTTGGCTGCAGTTTCTTTGGACATGATATCCACTCTCATCATTTGGTAGGATGATCAACTCATCCCAGTTTGCCCAAGGCTTTCCTGGTTTTAACTATGAATCCCTCAGTCCCAGGCAAGCCGGGATGGTGGTATGGCTTGAATGTTTGTCTACTCTAAACCCCATGTTGAAATTTAATCCCCCATGTTGCAGTAATTGAGAGGTAGGGGCTTCTTTATTCTGAATGCTAATGGCAATTGACCCCCCTCTAGAAAGGAAGATGACAAAGGATTTCAAACCCACTGAGAGGGTCAACAGTGGAATTGACGCCCTGTGGCTTGCTAAGGAGATGATGATCTATCCTCCAAAGACTGAAGCTCACTGCTACTTTTGGCAATAGACACTGAAATGCCCGCTATATTCTAGAGTGTACCAAGCTCACCTCATAGAAGTCACAAGGGTTCCTAAGGTGGAAGAGGGGCACCTATATTCTCTCCCCTACCACCCCAGCCTAGCGGGTCCTACCACCTTCCCAAGACTCTAGATTTCTTTCCCCTTCTCTGGGCCTTCCTATTTAACAGCCCACTCTTCTCGTCTATATCCTAGTGTGATCACATCTATATCCTAGTGTGATCTTCCGTTTATTCTGCCCATAACCCAGAAAACCTAGGAAGCCCTTTCACCTCTTGGAGATCTGGCTTGGACCCCCACCAATTCCACAGTCTTTCAAAGTCTAGAGTTTTCCCAGAAATTTTACTTATTCCCAGGCAATATTGAACATGACAAAAACTTCATGGAGATGTGATACAGATAAAGAAAGTGCACACATCTTGAGCATGCAGCCTTATGAATCTTCATAAATAAAATCTGTGAAGCTAACACACAGATCAGGAAAGAGCTTATTCCCAGCACCCTGGAAACTTCCCTGGGCACTGCCCTCATTTTCTCCCTGCTTCCACTCCCCAGGGTCACTCTTTAGCATCTTCTGATGGGAAGGGATTATTTCCAAGACCTTCTTGTCTATTAACTCAGTGAATACTCATTGTGACACTGACACCATGATACCTTCTATTACTGACCCATTTTACAGGTACAGGATGGGCTCCTTGCCAGGATATTCCTTCTAGTAATTAGCTGAGCTGATATACCATGCAGAATCCCAGAACCACATTCTTGAGCCACTAAAATGTGCTGCCAAAAATTTCATGTTGACTGGAAAAACAAGCTCAGTCACAACTAGATTCTGGAAGAACAACCACTCAGTTCCATATGGCTCTTTGCAGGTAGCATGGCATGTGCTTGTTCCGTTTAAATCTTCCCACTTGCTGCTCAGAACCTGTTGAGGGGTCTTATGGCTGAGAACGGGGGTTAGTGACTGGCCCAAGGGCCACAGCTAGAAGGGTAGGGTCAGGTTTGGGCCCAAACCAAACCAAAGACCATTTCAGTCCTCTCATTATGGGGAACCGAGGCCAGGAGGGGCTGAATATGTTACATTGCCCCTTCATGGGTGATCCTGATGGGAGCTTTGCTTGTGGCAGGGGCTAATTTGTCTTAAGTCCTGAGTTAGTTCTGTGTCTGGAATGAATATTCAGAAGCCACTAACCCCTCAGACTCCTGGGAGGAGCATGGAACCTCAGCTGCACTGTTGCTGGTGACAGGAGGTTTCCCAGGACCCAGACAGATGGGATCCAGGAGGAAGAGTGGGCAGTGAGGAGCAATGTAGAAGTCATAAAAGGTTCCCAAGGTGGGGGAAGGGACTCACAGCCTCTCCACTACCACCCAGGAATCTAACAGACTCTAGATTCCTCTCCCCTTCTCTGGGCCTTCTTATTTACCAGCCTAGTCTTCTCATCACATCACATCTATATCCTAGTGTGATCTTCTGTTTAGTCTGGTGAGTGGCAGAGCAGGAGTTGAAGCATTTGAAGACAGTCCTGCCCTGCAACTCACCAGACTAAACAGAAGATCACACTAGGGTATAGATGTGCAGCATGGGGTGAGTGGAGCAGAGGCTGTTGTGAATCTGGGGTCATCACAGGGGTGACCAGCATGGACAGCCACAGTCTTGGTGGAGGACACAGTGGTCTCCATTCCATCCTGTGACTTCAGGGTTGCCATGGGCACATCTGGCTTCAAATCTTGCCCTACCACTCACCAGGTTGAAGGGTCACATAAGCTCTCTGAGGCCTGTTCTCTTCATGTGCAAGCAGGATTGACAGTAACACTGACGACAGCAAATCCCTGGGTGGGTGACTAGAATATCTTACCCACGGCTCTGAATGGGCTGGCAGACATTTCATTTTCCCTTCCCTGTGACCTCTTTCACTCTGTTCTCTTTGACACTGATCTATAGTGTGAGTGTTGGTGGGATGTTACTGCCTTGTGAAGAAAAATGAAATAAGAAGAGTGTTTTGGCACTGTGTGTGCTGACTGTGTTCCATGGTCCTGTCCAGTTGACAGCAGGAGCAGCCTAGATGGATCCATCAGAGGACAGCAGCACCAGCTGTGGTCAAGCCTGCTATGGGTCCTGTCTCAGGGCTCAGCACTCAGTGACCCTATGACCCTGGCCACAGCTCTTCCCCTTTAATCCACAGAGGGCTCCTCACCTCACCTCCAGTGAACCAGGGCAGGAGCCCTCAGTGACCTGCTGCCCAGAGTGGGGTGGGTTTATGACCAGGGGTGTGAAGTGTGAGCTCAGTGAGCAGAGCCACCCAAGGTGGGGTTTGCTGGCATTTGTTGGTGAAAACATGCCAACCTTCCTCCAGTGTGTCCCCACATGGTCAGGGGGTCCATAGCCCTTATTAAGATGGTCTCCTCTAAGCACCTCTCCCCCAAGGTTGCTGTCCCTTTCTGGAACATTCTCTCCTGAGGTCTAAGGAGAAGATGAGATGGTTGAGCTCCCTGCCTGCTGATCCACACTGTCAGACAAGCATGGGATGTCATGTAACCATCAGCAGATGCCACTCAGACCCTGATTCCACTGTGTGACCCAGAGGACTTCCTGAAGGTCTCTGGAGGCTCAAGGTGTCCTCTCTAGCTCTGCACTGTCCAACAGGGTAGACAGTAGCCACATGTAACTGTTCACATTTAGGTCAAATGAAGTTAAATACAATAAAAAGTTCAGTGTCATTAAAACATGTGGCCTTGTCGTCTCTCTGACATCACTTCTACCATTTCTACCTGCCTTTCCTTCACACTCTGGTTTCCTTTCTGTGCCAAGCTCCTCCTCCCAGGGCTGCTCCCCTTTACCCCCTGGGAACCCTCCAACGTATCACCTGGCTGTCTTCTCATCATCACTGATGAGTGGTGGAAACATGCCTTCCTCAGAGAGGGGCGCCCCACTCCCAGAGCTGCTGCACCTCTCCCAGTTACCTTCTGCCTGGCCTGCTCCCCACCACCCCTGAAGGTAAGCTACTCACAGGCAGAGGCACTGACCCTTCTCACACTCGTGCTCATTTTCTGGCACTGCACCTGGGGCAGGGCTGTCATTCAGTAAGGACCTGTTGACTCTCATACCTGTGCGGCCCCTGGTGACGTCATCTGTGCGGCCCCCTGGTGACGCCCGCCTGTCTATGTAACATTGTGCCAGCATTTAATGCTTTCCTTTAAACTGACTAGCATTCTAACTTGAGTACTTCAGCCTTATCCTAAACAAATGAAGTTATAGAATTTACTTGCTAATTTTTCCAACCATGCGTTAAAATAAATACCTATTTCCCATTTTTTTCCCTGTGTACTGCCTATAAGTCATCACATTTATCTCAAGTGGACACACTCTGGGAAGCCCGGCTCCACCGAGGCAGCCTTTCCCCCTGCTGCTCCTGGCACCCACCCACGTTGCCACCCCACAATGGAACCACTGTTCCCAGCATCTCCTCCCTGCCCCAACCCCTGGATTTATAGAGTTAGGGTTTCAAGGTTTTGAGATTTCAAATTCATGATTAAGAACTGAAGTACTGGGTGTTTGAGTTTGAGTAGCGTGGCTCCTTCCCTGCGGGTAGTGCCACCCTGGCAATTTGCCCTCTCTGGGACTACATGACTCTGAAAAGGCCCAACAGGCATGACCCAGACCAGGTCACTGGCAACCCTCGACCACTTGTCACAGATGTGCCAGGTGGGTTGGGAGCCTCAGTAATGTCCTCTTAAATTCAGCAGTGAGCCTCAGATCCTCCTCTGAAGGCTGTGGCAGAAAAACAAGTTCTGGCCACACTGATTTCTGATACCACCTTCAACTGAGTCAGATGAAGAAAAGAAGAGTTGAAAACAAATCCAAGCCTCAGGTCTCCTGCCTCCACGGTGAGGTCTGCCGGGAAACCCCTCCCGGCTCCTGGCCTTGGCCCCTGTGCTCTAAGTTGTGCCTTCCGGACCCACCAGCAGCTGCCTCCGCACACAGGCAGGTCACAACTCGGTAGGTGGGTTTTATTTTGCTTTTCCTCAGTCTTCTTGTTTTGTTTTCACTTCACTTCCTGCTCTGAGTATGAAGCGTGGTTCCTCACGCAGAGGACAGGCAGTCTGCTTCCTATTCCTTGAGTTCCCATTCCCTCTTGGGAATTCCTCCCTCCCTCCCTTTCTCTCCCACCCACCACCAGCAGCCCCCACTTTCCCTGCTCTCCACCGAGGAGACAACCTGTTGGAGGAACTTGGTGAACTCTCGCCTTGTTTCTCTCAGTCACATCTCTTGCAAGTTTTTCATTTCTTCAAACTCCTCACACTGCCCATCTCTCCCTCCTGGCTTTCTCTCAGGGGGTCCCCTCAGCCTGCCTCCTCTTTCCTATCACGTTGGGTGGCTCACTCTCAGTCATCCTTCAAGCCTCCTGGTAAATGGTACTTCCTCCTGACCCTCCGAGGCCCAAGCGCCACAGACTGGGTAACCAGCTCTCCCAGCCACCCTCATTGCATCTGAAACTTCCTCTGTCAAAACCCCAACACTGTGCCAAGGTGGCTGCTCTGGTGGTGTTAGGGAACCTCATCCACAGTCTACCCCCCACATAAGCAGACAGCCCAGGAATAAGTCTCTTGCTGCACAGACCCAACACCCCTGCGTTGGAGTGGCCCCAGAGTCCCCGTTGCAGTAGTCCCTCCAGGCCCCCTGCTCTGCAGGGGGACACTGTGCCTGTCCTGCTCATTGCTGAGTCCCCTGGGCTCAGCTCAGGGCTGCAATGTGGTATATCCTTGGCAACTATTTATTGACTCAGTAACTTGATGAATTCATTTCCTTACAGTAACTGATGCTGGCTGGAGTTTTAAGAATCTACTGAATATTAGAACAAAAAGGAGAAAATGAATATACCAGAAGCCCCAAACTGGCTTTCAGTAGAGATGGGTCCTATTCATAACTAGTTCATTCCCAAGGTCAGGCTTTAGTCCACTCCCCATTCCCTTCTTCACTAAGATATGCTGGAAAGAGGGAAGGAGGAAGGGAGGAAACGGGGCAGAGGAGAGAGAGAGAGAAACTTTCATACCACTACCCATCTAGGGGCTGCCTGTGCATTCTGTTCACCATCATTAGAAGATTGAGATGGAAATAGTGTGACGATTTTAGACACTTCCTTCTTGATATCTGACCCAGATACTTTCAAGAAAGGATCTCTTTCAGAAAAAGCAGGTCCACTGGAGGAAATAATGTAATGGAAGTATGTAAGTTTAAAAAATTTGAAGACAGTGTCATAAAAGAAAGACTGATTTCTTTCCAAACTGAAATTTTAGAAAATTTAAAGAGTACCAGAGGCGACATATTATCATTTATGGGAAACAGTGAATGTAGTGGGCAGAGAAACAGTCTCCCCTTAAATATGTAAGAGAGAATTAAAATGAGAGAATTAAGCATATAATTCGGTAAGCTTGAAAAAATAACAAGATAAACCTAAAAACAGTAGAAAGAAAGAATGAAAAGAATTATATTATTATAATAAATTATATTATATTAAAATAAAGAATATCTAATGATCATTAAATAAATAATGTAATAATTATGTTATTAAATAATATAATATTTAATAATATATTAAATGTATAATAGAATTCAAAACTGAACAAATTACAAAACTTAAAATGATAAAACAAATTATATATCCAGGTTCAAATTCTTCGACAAAACTAATGAGGGAGATAAATCACTAGCTATCCTAATCCAGAAAAAGAAATTGGAGAATGCAAAAATATACAAGATAAAAAAATGTTAAAGTTAAAATAAAATATATATGCAGGAAAATAAAATACTCACTAGGGATTATTTTGCTCAAATCTATGTAAATGTATTTGAACACTTATGTGAAATAGATAATATTCTAGGAAAACACATTTCACCACAATGGACTTGAGAAAAGATAGAAATCAATAAACCAAGTACTATAAAAGAAGTGGAAAAACTTGTCAAAGAACTGCCCTCCAAAAAGTGTCAGGCCCTAATGGTTTCAAGAGAAATTGTCCCAAACCTTTCAAAAAGAGATCACTTCAATGTCATTTAAACTGTTTCAAGACCTAGAAAAATAAGAAAAACTTCCAAACTATTTTTACGAAGCAAGTATGATATTGATATCAGTCCCCAAAAGGTTATACACACACAAAAAAATCACCATTCTATTAAACTTATATTGATGCCAAAAAGCCTAAACACAGTAAATTCAAGAGCACATTAGAAGAAAAATATATTGTATTGGAAAGAGCGAAGGAGGAAGGGAGGAAAGGGGGCAGAGGAGAGAGAGAGAAACTTGAGTTTAGTCCAAAAATATATTAGCAATTTACCATATTTTGCCATGTATAATGCACTTTTTAGCCCAAATTTTTAGGGGAAAAATAAGGATGCGCCTTATACTATGGCTAGCATGGCTTGGAAGTGGGGGAGCCAGTGGGCCTCTCAGGGCCACCATGCCTCCTGTCTGGGCCCCCTGGGCACACAGGGTTCCAGTCTAGGAGGATTTGGGATCCAGTGGGAGCAGGCCAGAGTGGTCTCTATCAAGAGCCATGATCAGGGGAGGGGGCAGTGGTTTGGTTGGTGAGGTGGACCATGGCCAGGCAGGGTGAAGGCCAAGGCCTGAGGTCTGACCACACAGAGAAGACTGGGCACCCTATGCAGGCCAAGGGGACCCACCTGGCTTCCCGTGGGCTGAGCAACCTCATAAGCTCCTGCCCCACCAGCCATGCACACACATGGCCATCTTGGCCAGGACCTGAGTGGTGGCAAAGGAAGCACTCCTGGGAGAGAAGGAAAGGGGAAGGCTTCACAGAGCGGGCAGCTGCAGGAGGACAGTGCAATCTGTGCATTTACCAGGGGATCATTAGCCTTCCCCAGATGTGTCTTTCTTGGCCAAAGAGCTGTCCACTTTCTTGAGGAGCGTTTTCTTGAGGGTTTGGGCCAAAAATGTGGGTGCACCTTATGCATGGGATCACATTATACATGGCAAAATACCTTAATAACAAGAATGACCTAGGGTGGCTTAATAATAGGAAGTCCTTCTTGTTATTGTTTGTAAAAAAAAAAAAATCAAAGAAGCTAAATGGAAAAATCAGAACCTTATTACATTTTCTAACATGTGTTTTACCATTTCATATTTTTCTCTGAGATATGTAGTGGGTGACATTTTAGTAGTTCAGTAGATAGGACTCCTAAACGTCTTCACCGGGTCTTGGTTGCAGGCAGAAGTTGAGCAACACTGCAGACTGGCTGGGTTGCGTGAGGCTCCTGGCTTTGCTGAGTGACACTTTTTTTAAGCATCAGTGAACCTGGATGCAGAGTGTGTGAAAAAAAGAGATAGTCCCCATACAGACCCTCCCCTCAGCAGGGGACAACCATAGCGTTTGCCTTCCCAACTGAGGTCTGCAGCACTCCTAAGGGTTTTGACTTGTCATGGAGTTCAAAGAAAAGTGGACCCTGCCTCCTGGGGGTGGGAGATCCTGCAGGGAGTGGCATTGGTACCTTAGCAAAAATGGCAACTGATTTCTAGAACATTTAAAATGTGATATTTGTAGATGTGGTCATAGAGTGAAACTGACCTTGAGGTGGAAGAGGGAATGTTAGTGTTACTGGGGATGAGCACAGGAGAGAATCAGGCTGGCCTCTGCAGGTCAGTGACAGCCTAAAGGGAATCAATGAGGGGCTGCACACGTTAGGAGTATTTCCACTGTGACACACATACTGACGTATGTGATAGAGTGCATATTGATGAAGAGAGAAAGGGGGTAAAGAAGAGAAGGGGAGGGGGATGGTTAAAGAGGGAAGAAGTGGAGAGAGACTCATTTTATTGCTTAAGGAAACATTAATTAAGAATCAATACTTTGTACCATGAAACTGCTGGTTACTGGTTTCTGGTTTGCAACAATAGCTGCTCATTACTGAGTCTTCTTCCCCAGCAGAATGCAGGGTGCTGCCTCACACCGCAACAGGTTGGCAGGGTCCGTTTCTAAGCATCCTCTCACTAGGCTGAGTGTGCTGACTCATCACTCATAAAAGGGCTGGGCAGAGAGTATATAGGCACACTTTTCTGGTGGGAGGGTATGTACTATAGTACCTTGAACAACTGGGCCCTGTCCTTTGTTAGATCTTTAATGCATCCCTGTGCTGGTGCTTAGAGGCCAAATATCTACCTAAAAGCACAACACTCATGAACATAAGAAAGGGTAGAAAGTGAGGTGCAGGAAAGTCTGTTTTTCTGGAAAGTCTCTACTGTCAGGTCAGGTATGATCCAGCCCTGAGACACAGCACTGAAAGTCACAGAAGCAGAGGGGACCTTGTCACTTACCAGCCCCGACCTCCCCTGCAGCTCAGAATCCCCCCTGCCACATCTCAGGGAATTTACCACAAATCGCCACAGCAAAACTAACTCACCCCCCACCCTTTTTTTTTTTAAATAAGAAAGCCTCTCTTGTTGAAACTTAGCCTATTTTCTCATTTTAAAAACTTGTCAATTTCCTAATTGAAAAATGACATCTCACCATTGTTTTCTAGGATTTTGATACAGGCCAGTGGAATGGCTTTTTTCTATGCTTGTAATGGTTGTTTATATTCTTTCTTGCATGCTGTGTGATGTAATTCTACGTTTCTTTTGTTCATTTTTTTCTCTAATGGTGTAATATTGTTTTTAAAGAGGTACATGACTTAAATTATAACCCTTGCTTTTCATGTTTACTTTTATATTTCATTTCCAGTTTATAACTCCCCATTTTGTTATTGTTGGATTTAAAGAATGGACTTTTTAAACAAATTTTATGTAGTTAATTAAATCTTTCTGAGGTCTTACAATGTATTTATTCACAGAAACTCCTCTGTTCTGAAATTACTTAAATATTAATTTTTTTAATCTAGATCTTTATATTCTTTTAAAAATATTTAGTGCATATTCACACATCTTGATTTTTATTTATTTTTAAGCCCTAGATAAGATCCAACATTTTCTCCCTGTGTCTCAGGGCTGGACTTCCATGTGCCATTTTCCCAAACACCATTTTTTTGGGGGGGGGGAGGGACAGAATCTCAAGCTGTCACCTTGGGTAGAGTGCTGTGGTGTTACAGCTCACAGCAACCTCAAACTCTTGGACTTAAGCAATTCTCCTGCCTCAGCCTCCCAAGTAACTGGGACTACAGGTGCCCACCACAAGGCCCGGCTATTTTTTTGTTGTAGTTGTCATTGTTGTTTGGCAGGCCTGGGCTGGGTTTGAACCTGCCACATTGGGTGTATGTGGCTGGCGCCCTAGCTGCTGAGCTACAGGCACCGAGTCTCAAACACCATTTGCTCCATAATCCACCCCTTGAGTTAGTGATCCACATAACATGCAAAATTTCCAGACACACTCAGGCCCAGTTTCTTGGAACAGCTTTCTTTACACATTTTATCCTGGGGCTGAACTGCGATCTGTCACCTTTTAACTTTTACTTCTTGAACCTTCTGCCCTTGTGGCTCAGATACATGAAGAGCCCTATGATATTATTCTGCCAAAGTGTGTTGGGGGGAATCTGTGATATGTCACCAATAAAGCTCCTTCGGACTACCCTTGCTCGGCCTTCTTTAGTGAGAGGAAGCTGTCTTCCCTATCACAGCATGCCTCTGGGAGCAGCTCTCTCTGGCCTATGTGCAGGGAAAGTAGCCTCAGTGTTCAAAAGAGAAGCATTTTTAAAAAACGTTTTGTACTGTAAAGACTTAAAAATAAGGGCCTCTCACCCCGAGGGAGTTGGGCAAGTGCTAGGAAGGAGTAGTAGAGAAGGTGCTTCTGAGTCTGCACCAAGCAGGGGCTGGAACCAGACCTGTCGCAGGGAACTCCTGGGACCAGCCCATTGCCTGTTTCCACCCTGGGGAAGAGGCAGAGTGTGTGCATGTGGACTAAAAGAATGACTACCTGGGAGCTCAGGCTTGTAAACATCTATGTTTGCACAGGGACCACCCCTGTGGATGAGCATCCAAGGGGTAGTGCAAGCCCAAGCTCCAACAGCCACAGCCTGTGGCAGTGAGAAACACTGGTTGTCACGGGTGCCCAGATTTCAGTCCCCTCTCTGCAGCTTCTGGGAGGGCTGATTCTTTTGTGACTGAGTCACCTCCTGGGATTCTTGGACAATCCAGTTTGGGTGGCTGGGAAGCTGCAGGGGAATATAGTGAATTAATTGTTAATAAGGTTTGTGTCTACTTAAGTAATTAATCAGAAAAAGGAGAGATTTGACATGCATTTGTAGAGCAGTTCAAACCGGTTAAACCTGTCAAAACAGGTCGAATCAGATCAAACCATTTAAACCACATAGCTATTGGTTATCCCTTCCAAATCTTCTTGTCTCCAGAACTAAATATTCCTGGCTTTATAAAGTCATTCTTAAAATGACTTCAGTGCCCTCATCACCCTTATCTAGCTCATCTCCTGTTTGCCAATATTGCCATTAAACCATGGCACCTAGAATTTACCAGGTAATCCAATGCTGTTAACAGATTGAAAATCACTCCTGCTCTGGATACGGTATGGGTTGAATATTTTCTGTTTCTCTTTCCAGATCTGCTTTCCAAGCTTCTTCACTCGGCTTGAATCAGGCTAGCATGATCTGAATGGGCTCCATCCAGGGGCTCCCTCACTTGCTGGCTCTGGTTGGGTTTGATTCACAGGGTGGGAAGAGAGTGAGCTGCTGGTGTTTATTCCCGAGTCCCTCCTGCTCTGTTCCTCTACTCAAGGCCACCGCTCTTCTGGGTGGTCCAGCATCTCTTCTCTTCTGGTTCCCTTCCTTGGTCCCTGAGACATAGGAATGGCAACAGCTTCCACTTTTGTACCGTCCTTTGTTTCCCACAATCATTTTCACACTTTTGCAAATAGTTCTGTATTAAATGCTCCCTGATTACTCCCCTTGACTTTGCCATCTGTTTCCTAGACACATGTATTTTATGAAACATCCAGGTGTTTCTTCCTCACATTATATTTGAGAACTCTTGCCTTAGAAGTGCTGAAGTGGTTCACATGTTATGAGAATCACTCCTCTTCCCTCCCCGTGAAGTGGCAGAGACATGTGCATCATTGTCTGGCTGGATATTTGCCCAACTATTAATGAATTGCTCCCAAATTGGCCTTACGTAGGTCCTGCCTGGAAACCAGACTTTGATAAGCCAGGGCTGGTGGACTCATAGGAATGAAGACTTGAGCAGTCACCACAATCTTGTCTGTGGGTACTTGCTCAGGGACAGAGATATCCTGTTGAGGAGGCAGGTGCCAGGCCCAGAGCTGACCAGTGAATGTGGAGGTGGCTGCAGTTGGGTGGGCAACACAGCTTCCCTTCTCCCTAAGCTCCCCTTGGTGTTCCTCCAGCCTCTCTCTCAGAAGGTAAGAAGGTAGATTAAAGGCATTTGAAAGGAGGTGTAAATGAGGCTTGATACAAATTTCCTATCCCTCTAATTACTGGAAGGGGGTGGGAACAAATGGGGACAAATTCTGCTCCAGAGCTTTTACTTAATCCTGAAGTATAGTATTCAAGGACCCAGCCTGGTGACCAGGAAACCTGCCTGGTCTCTCCTCAGCCCCTCCTATGCCTTCTCTCCCCCTTGCAAGCCAAGGCCTCAGAACTCAGTCAACACAGCTCTTTCATTAACAAATAATGAAATAGCTGCCATGTATATAGCATTGGATAATGTCAGACTCATACCATTATATCTGCAATCATCAAAATGACCCAACAAGGGAGCCCCTTATCATCCCATTCACATGGAAACCAGAGGCTAGACAGGGGGCAGCCAGGATGGAAGTGTAGGTCTGTCTGACCAGAGCCTTGGGCTGCTTGAAAACCAATCCATTTTGGGGACCTCAGCTATTTGGCAGGTTGAGGACAGATGTCTGAGCACCATAGCCATGAGAGAAAGGCTGGTTTAGGGGAGTCGCCTAGAAAGCTGTGGATCCACTGAGTATCCAGAGCAAAGTGTGTGCAAATTACCAGGGGCAGAGACTTCTGCTCCCACCCATGGGGTTTCAGTGATCACCAAGGAAGACAGAGTCAGTATTACCTACAGCTACTAGAAATTATCTCCAAGATGTTCTACTTCTCTTCCCTGAAGTGGTTTATTTTGTTATTGATAATATTCTTTTACTTAAAAAAATTGAGATGTGATAAAACAGTATACCTTGAATTTTGACAGTTGTGAAACACTCTGTGTTACCATCACCCCAATCAAGATGTAAAACATTTCCATTACCCTGGAAAGTAAGTACCCTCATGGCTCCTTCCAGATAATGCTTCCTGCAGGGATAAAAAACTATTCTAACCCCCTCATTATAGCCTATATTCATGTCTTTTCTTGAACTTCACAAAAATGGGATTATATGAGATGTATTTTTTTTATGTCTGACTCTTTGCTTGACATCATGTTTGTGAACTTATTTTACATTGTATTGATAATTCATCCTTCCATTAAAGAAGTTCCTCAGTTTATTTTTTGTCATGCTCTGTTGATTGGTATTTGGGCAATTTCCAGTGTTTGTCTATTATGACCAAAGCAGATATCTCCTTTAGTGGACAGATGCAGGCATTTCTCCAGGGTACATACCTAGGAGTGGAATTGCTAGTATGTAGGGCAAGTGTATTTTAACTTTATTAGAAACCTTCAAACAGTTTTCCACAGTGGCTGCACTGTACATATAGCAACTTCTTACAAGGTCTGGTTCCTGGCCAAGCAGCTGGCAGGCAAGTCCACCTGGCAACCAGGTCATAATCACCGGATGGGGCTATTTGTATACCCTCAATGTGGATACAGGTTAACAGAGACCTGGCTTGAATCAGCTCAAATCAAAAGAGGAGGTGTCACTGGCTACTGCAGTCCAGGGTAGGGAGGCCCAGGCATCTTGAGCCCGTTTCTCCATCCCCATCTCTCAATTCTGCTTCTCTCTGCCTGCAATTGGCCTTCTTCCAGACTGGCCTTTTCCATGTGGCTGAGGTATGGTCACTGACAGCCTGCGGTTCCCTTCTTACAGGTTTGCTGGCATTTGGAGTCCTTTAGCCCAAAGATAAAAGATGCTGAAAATTAAAACTACCCCAAGATGCCGTTTTTAAACTTGTCAGATTTGGCAAAACCCCAAGGTTTGATAGAACTATCTATTGACATGGCCATGGGGAAATGGGCAGTTGTACACGTAGCATGAGAGAGTGAAAAATTTGTCCAACCTGTAGACAGGGAAATTAACCATATGTGTCAAGGCAAGCAATCCCACTTCTAGGAATTTATCATACAAACATTCTCAGATATGCAAAACAATGTATGTCTGAGGTTAGCCATTGCCTGTTGTTTGAAATAACAAAGACAGAAAATAACTGGAATGTCCATTGAAAGGGCATTGATTAAATAATGTATAGTACATATATTCAATGGAAGACTCTGAGCTGTACTCTTAAAAAGAAATACAGGTGAGGAAGTAGTTCATCTACTGATAAGAAAAAATACTACCAAGATACAATGTTAAGAGAAAAAAAAGAAATCCAGGAGCAGGAAGTGTGCTCCTGAGACCACCATTTGAGTGACCAAAGGACTACAAGTTTGTACTTGCTTGTATATGCACAAAAACCCATGGAAGGACATGTTAAGAAGTACCTGGTTATGGGAGAATTGGGGAAATGGATGGAACAAAACTTTTGCTGTTTATCTTCTCTTTTTGACAGTTTGATTTTTGAACTACATAAATGTATTACCTAGTTAAAATAGTAAATACTTTGATTTTTTTTTAAGTTAAAAATTTTAGCTCTAAGTGTCTTGGCTTGGCAATATGCCTGTCTCTGGACCAGTCACTATGTCTCGGGTGGGGTACTGTTTTTGGCAGCCTCTGGTAGAAGAGGTTGGGGGAACACTACCCAGGAGATGAAGAGTACTGTTCTCAGCAGATGAAACTGAAACTGCCTGCTCTAGCCAGGTAGCTGGGTCAGGTGAATCCCAAAGGTGAGGTCCAAGGTTGCCTGCAGGGACTTTTTGGGTACTGAAGAGAGATCTCTGGAGCCCAAGGTGAGGTCCTGCCCCAGTGCTACTTATCTAGTCTACTGGCTTCTCCTCCCGCTGTCTTCCTAGTCCCCTGGAATTAAAGGTCACTGGTGGAAGCTCCTTTTCTGCTGGGGGGGGGGGGGGCTCTAAGGGGAACTGAAGGTACAGGGTGTCT
This sequence comes from Galagoides demidoff, assembly GCA_963574575.1. NCBI lineage: Eukaryota > Metazoa > Chordata > Mammalia > Primates > Galagidae > Galagoides > Galagoides demidoff. Next base: position 78,986 of record CAUYQV010137797.1, read on the forward strand.
CCTACTGCGGCTGACATGCTTATCCTCAAGGCCTTCTATTTTATTGGTGTGATTTAATCCTACGGTGCTCAAACACACACACTCAGTCTTTTCTTTGTAAGTAAGATTATAAATTCAGGGTGTTCCAAAAGTAACCTCTAAATTTACTATACATAGAAAAATGGGAAATTGTAGCTAAATGTATTTTTATTTTACGAGATTCATTACAAAATTTTACAAAGTATTCTCTATGTGTCAGCTGCCTCTTTATAAAAATTTTACAAAGATTTTAGGGGTGACTTTTTGGACACCCTGTAATTTCTGTTTTACTTGGTTTTGGTTCTTGGCTTTATCCTTTACTTTCCCATTTATAATAGCTTGCCTTCTTCTCCAGACCAAATCTGTCTTAAGCAGATCATGAGATGGAAGCTCCTTTTCTGCTGTATGGGGGGCAGGGGGTCTAAGGGGAATTGAAGGTACAGGGTGAACTTATGATTTTTTGATTGTAAATAACACAATGAAGATGCAACTAGCTAAGATGAAAATACAGAAATGCTATAGGCTAAATGCCCTAATTTTGTCAATAAATAAATGATATAAGAGAGTCAGGGGAAGGGTGTTAGAGCTAAATGATAAATCAAATACAACGTATAGACCCTAGTTTGAATCCTACCTTAAACAAAATAGATGATTATTTATTTTTGGGCAGTTGGGGTGCTCACTTCTACAATGATTTTTTTCCATTTTAAAATTTAGGATTAGGTGGTTTTCTATTAAATCTTTTCATTTCCTATTTCTCTCTTTTTTTCTCTCATTTTTCTGCATACGGTTTACTGGGGGAAGCACTCTCAGGAGGAAGGGAAGGAAGGGAGTAGGATGGGGCAGGAGAACTAAAGTGACTGTCATCATGGCTGGGGGCGGCTTCAGCCTGATCCTGCTGAGAGATTTGGAGAATGAATTGCACCAGAGTTGTTCCCATTTGAGGCAAGGGAACTCAGATTTTGTTCCGCTGTGTGACATAGGTCATTGGTTGTTTGCTTGAGGAAAGAGGTCATGCCTAACCTTCTGGCAAGATGGTTGCTGTTTGGTTGGCCAAGGACAGTTTTCCAGAGAAGGGGCAAGAGGAACATTCAGCTTACCTGCCCAGTAGGAGATGTGGGTGAGGCATCCCTAGTGTTCCCTATGGGTTTGTTTGGGTATCTCTGGGGGAGCGCTTCCTTCTGAGCACTTTAAGCTGGCTTGCTTAGTTGCTATTTCTTCCAGCCTCTCCTTACCTGCCTCTCACGCACACAGCTGCATTATTTCAAAGCAAATGCCAAGCATTATATCATTTTGTCTGTAAATACTTAAGTACTTGTCTTGAATAGTTGAAATATTTTTCACAACTCCAATACTATCATTAAACAGTCTGTATTTAAATTTCCCAGATGTGTCAAAAGTGTCTTCCTATTGGTATTTTGTTTAAGGTAGGATTCAAACTAGGGTCTATACATGGTATTTGATTTACCATTCATCTCTAACACCCTTCCCCTGACTTCTTATGTAATTTGTTTATTGAAGAAATCAGGGCATTTGGCCTATAGACTTTCTGTATTTTCATCTAAGCTGGTTGCATTTTCATTGCTATTTAACATGTTCCTCTATCTTCTGTACTTCTTGTAAACCAGTAGTGAGGGAGGCAGTTGGGGTGCTCACTTCTACTGAATTCTGACTCTTTCTAGGTCCTTCCAAAGGACAGAGGCAGGAAACAAGGATTTTCTTAAATAGAAAAATAAATCATAAGTTAATACTGATTTTTTTCCATTTTAAAATTTAGGATCAGGTGGTTTTCTATTGAATGTTTTAATGTCATATTTCTCTCTTTTTTCTTATGCTGCAAATTTTTTTCCTAACAAGAATTACCTAATGACATATTATCTAACTATCAATCTACCTATCTAGATATGTTTCTTTCTGAATAGTTAATCAACAGTATTTCAGTTTTGGCCAAAGTCCCATGATCCCAGAACAGTCGCCTGAGATACCTTAGCTCTGTTCCACACAACTGCAAAATAGACATGAGAGTCCTTGTCCTCTTCCTCTACCTAGTGTGTCAGGAGCAGATGAAACAACAGGTGGAAGAGTCTTTTGTAAAGATAGGAAAATAACCAGTGAAGGAGGACAGTTATCCACAGGAGCCTGTGAAAAAGTTTCAAGGAGTACTGAGCATGAGTTATTTTAAGGGAACCAATTTCTAGAGCCTTAATTTTTAAACACATATTTTCACGGTTCGGTTTGCCCCAAAGCACCTCTGTCTTTATAACATTTGTTGTCTTACTTTATTGTTTTTTAAAAAGAAGCCAAACAGGCATATACTCCTTGCTCATTCTGGATCTGACTATGGCTGTATTGCCACGGGGTGTGCAAACCTCAGGGAGAATAGAGGAAAAATAAGGGAAAGAGTTCTTTATTGCTTAACCAATTCCATATTTCCTCTCATATTTCCCTAGCTCGTGTACTTTATGTTAAGGAAGAAGGTAGCCTAGAAAACAGTATTTTGACACACATTAGGATGTTCACGTATATATAAATATATGGTAGCCAGAGTGGTGGTGGTCAAGACATTTTCCTTCTTGAAGGAGAGTCCAATGACAGCAAAGAAAAAGAAAAGAGAGCATGAGTCAGAAACGTTGGATGCCAGAGGAGAAAAAGAACATGGGCTTTAGACATGTATTTAAAATGTAAGCAACACTTTTCAAGTACACTGAGTACTGATTCTAGGTCAGGTCTTTAGCTCAAAGGCAGAACACCAAAGTATAGCCCAGGCATATAGGTTAGTGACACTGATTAACTTTAATGTAACTGTTAAGTTTTGACAAGACATTTCCAGTTTTCAAGATACAACAAATAAAACACACAGATAAAAACTATAGGTGACTTATTTTGGATACAGTCCATGTTATTCCAAAAGATAATTTCAAATCCATTCTATGAAATCATATCATGAATAATCCAACAATAGCTACCGCTCATTTTATTTTACTATATGAAATATTTAATACCTTCTATTTCCTATTAACAAGAATAATATTATTCTAGATTCTGGAATGATTAATTTTTTAGCAGCATATACCTTTCTCTTTCATTAAATGCATAGGAAAAGTTAGACCATACTTCATCTCATCAGTAGATGCATTTCCAATTATTTTCAACTTTATGTTTCAAAAAAGTTCAAAATTGGAAGCCTCTTTATGTGGTTTTGATCGGTGGTGTGATAATTCAAATCCAGAAGCCATTTTTTTAAATGTGGAGAGCATTGAGGCCACAAGAATAAAATACATTTTAATGTATAAAAAGCACATATTTAATAGATTTTTAATGTATGATAGAGTGATCAATAAAATATTTCCAAAGTTTAAAAGTATATTAAGGGCAGCGCCTGTGGCTCAAAGGAGTAGGGTGCTGACTCCATATACTGGAGGTGGTGGGTTCAAACCCAACCCTGGCCAAAAACTGCAAAAAAAAAAAAAATATATATATATATATATATATATTAAATTATGTTAAAGGTTAGTATAAAAGAAATATGAATCCAAGGAGAAAAAGGAAAAATGTATAATTTCTCAACACTAAAGATGAGCTTATTTATATATTTTAAATTAGATGATGAGGGGCATAAAATCATTATGCATGCCAGACTCCCTTTAATAATTTAAGACTGATGGTTTTATGTTTAACTGTCAATATTTGAAGTAAAATGAAATTTATATTCCTCGTAGTCACTCAAACTTATGATGAAAACTTTAACTTGGTGAACTTAAAAGGGTACGAGGGGTGTACAGTTTTCCAAAATTCTTTTTTGAGGTGGGCATGCAGCACCAATTTGAAGACCACGGAACTGTAGGCAGTTCATAGTTGCACAGACAGGAGGTACTGCCTTTCCCTTCCTGCCCCAGCCCCGGGCGAACTTGACAAGGGCACTCTCTGTCTGCCTGCACACAGTTACTCTTTCTTCTTCAATCAACTGCCTGGCAAAAATATTAACAACAGTAAACAAATAAGATACCGGCTAGCTATTGCCACAATGACATTGCATGAAAAAATAATGAGAACACCTCAGTGGTATGCAAACAATATGTGCTTATTGTAGGCTATGAATCTGTGGGGCGGCTGGGCGGTTCTGTTGATCTTGCCCAGGTTCTGTGGCTCTCGGTGGGGCTCTCCTGTGCATCTGCAGTCACTAGGGTGGCTCCTCTCTGCTCCATGTGCTATCTCATCCTCCAGGAGGAGGTGCTTATGTTGTGGCAGCTGGGCAGTGTTCTGAGAGAGCAAAGCACACACAGCCACTTGAAAGCTTGCTCAGCCGGGGCTTTCTCTGACTTCCACTTTCTGTTGGCCCCAGCAAGACAGGCTGTCCCAGATCCAGTGGGAGGGGCAGTCATAGTCATCTCTCTTCCTTAATGGATGGAGCTACCGGGTCACATTGCCAAAGGGCCTGGATACAGGAAGAGGCAGAGAATTGGGTCTGTTTTGCAATGAATCCAGCACAAACAATAATACCTCTAAGGTTAGCTTCTTGTAATAAGCTAGATACTGGGATTAGATACTTTAAATGTGTGAATGCTTTTGTTTCTCAGAAGAGTGGAGAATCTAACTGTGTGTGTATTCTGGGCTCCTCCTCTTGTTTTCTGCTCTTGGTTTTCTCTCATATCTACCCTGAAAGCTGCTTTGCTTTTCCCTAAGGAGACAGAAACAAAGATTGGAGGAAGCTGTAGGGCCACAGTGACCAACAAGAAAGTCAGGATATGTGCTGCAGAGCAGACCTGTGTTCCCTCAAACCAGGTAAGGCTGGGGCTGGTGGCAGGAGAGGAAAAGGCAGACTGGGGAGGAAGGTGCAGAGGGCCTGGGGATGCTTGGAGTGAGGGAGAGGGGAAGGCCCCCTGTCTTTAGGGGGAGGAATGGTGGAAGGAGCTGTACCCACTTCTCTTTAAGTGTGAAACCTGCCTCCCCCACCCCAATCTGTGGCCACAGGGCCCTCTGCAGCCCCCCTCAACACAGGGTTGCAATAAATGACAAAGGAGGGGTGATGACAGAGGGTGGGAATTTGAACTGTTTGGATGGAATGAGCAATAAAGGTAAATCTTATACCTTGACTGAGATAGCATGGAGTGGAATGGCCTGGGACTTTCCATATGAGCCAAGGCAGCTGTAGACTGAGTGCCACTGCATGGCTGGCTGCTGTTGTTTGAGCACTTATGAAGGGCCAGGCCCTGTACTAAGTCCTTTACCTGTGTTGCTTCATTTAATCTCACTACAACTCAGAAAAGAGTAATTTAGGTTGCAGGATGACTGCCAATCTCAGTCAGCAATGCAGGCTTTCTTCTTTATATTTGGTGAAAGGGAGAGAGTGAGGGAGAAAGCGGGGTGGGGGGAGAGAAAGAGAGAGAGAGAGGGAGAGAGAGAGAGAGAAAGACAGAGAGAGAGCTCTGTTTGGTCCAGCCTTACCCAATAACCTTATAGTCCCATGCCTTTTTCTAGTAACTGTGTACCTGGGGAATGCCAATGCTGATTAGCTTCGGCCTGGGTTGCTGAGTCACTTACTGGCAAGGGACTGAAATTACTATGTTATGTTTGGCTGAGACTAATCAGGGCCTATCTCTAGGGTAAGGGTCATTTTTTCAAATCACATTGCCCTACTCAACAGTGAGGGGTGGAATGGTATTTAGTAAGATCATTCACAAAGTCTTCTGTCTTTGCTGTTACTGTCCTCATGTGCTGTTACTGTCCTCTCATGCAGAAGAGGAAGCTGAAGCTTAGGTGAGAGAGGGGAGAGGGAGTGTCGGGGACACTGCGGCTGACAGACAACCAGGTTCAAGTTCCAGCCCTCCTGTGGCTGGTGGGGGAGCCTGGGAACCTCCCTTCACCCCTCTGGTATTTCATCCTCCCCTTCCTTTAGGTGGCTTTTTTCTCTTGGTTCTTTCTGTGCCATAGATTCTGTGACTGAGAATCTATGTCCTATTCCAAATCATGATGCCAGCAAGTGGCAAGGAGTGAACTTGATCTCCCAGGCCACGGAACTTCCCACTGTGATGAAACACAAGCTCTGCATTTTAAAGCTCAGAGGCTTTTTGGCCTATTTCAAGAACACCAGTGGTCCCGTTTCCCTGTTTTATTCAGCCACTATGAGGCTTATGTTGACCCCTGGGATGTACAGCTAGGTAACTTTCTACTCCTAAGTTCACACAGTAAACCGAAGGAGCAAAATAAAGATGTGTGATGGTTCGAGTCTGCTGAAGACACGGCACCCTTGCCATGATGCTTCCGTCTTGAGGGGACCCCAGAGCTCCTCATTATATGTTCAGGGCTGAAAGCCTGGACTGAAGGAGTCTGAAAGGCCAACTCCCTCAGCCTTTAGGCTCTGTCCCACAGAACTCTGTAATTCCTCGCCTAAGAAGATGGGAGGAGAAGAGTGTGAGGCTTTCTTATAAGCATGGGGAGGGAGGTTACCTGATATGGGAAGAAGAGGCAATGGAGCACAAACTTGTCACCACTTCTCCAGAGAGAAGGGAGAGGTTGGCGACTGGGTGACACTGACCCCAGTGGCTGATTTCACTGGCTCTCTGTGTTGTGTTTGTGAGAGCTCAAGGTCTCAGTTCTATCTTGTTGGTCTCACATTGTCTTGGCCTCTGTGTAGTCTAAATAAAGTCGGCTAGTTAACGGTATCCTATGAGTCTGGTTCTCCTGGCAGCAGATCTTGAAATCAGGATTCTAACAAAGGTAGTTTATTTGGGACACAATCCTAGGAAACACCCACAGAGAGCAGGGAAATGATGCAGGGAAGGGAAGGGAGCTAATAAAAGGTGCATTTTCAAGCCACTCACCTCTGTAGGTCACGGGGGCTTACTCATTCTGGGGAGTTCTGGGAGCCAATGTAGACTACACACCTCAGTTATTCTACCCAAGGGATGAAGGGGCTAAGGTATTTATCCACCAAACTCCTGCTGGTCCTCTAATTATGGGTCTCTGTGGGCACAGCTGGCTCTGGTGGCAGAGACATAGGGGCAGCGTGAATGGAAATGAGGATGGAAGTGAGGGGATGTGGGTGAGGCTCGTTCCATGGAAGGCTTCTGGGATTCACTTTCTGGAGCTACAAGCAAGGTGTCTGGTTGGGCTGCTGAGATTCCCACGGAGACAGGAGCAGCAGCACCTGGCAGGGAAGATCCATCCTGACCCCAGAGAATGGTGTCTTCACCGACAGCCTGACACTTGAGACCCAGCACAACTGGCCCTATGTGTCCTATCACGCTTCCTTTCACCTGTCCTTCCCAGTCCCCTTGTTGCCCACAGCCATGCACAGGCTCTGTCTCCACTTTGCTTTGTTTGCCTGACTGTCCCCTTCCCTCTTCTCTGTGGCCGGCCTAGCTCCACCCAGTCCCTGAAGCTTCAGGTCACATCTTACCTTTTTCCTTGATCTCTCTTTTTTTTAATAACCTGTCCTTCAGGCTGTGAATTTGTCCAACACCTCCTGCCTTCCCCCTCCCCCTTCTATCATTGCCTTTCCTTTGCCATATTATTTATTGCGATGTATTTTTACACAACTGTATGAGTATGGCTCTAGTTTCCTCCATTTGACAACGTATAAATGAATTTGTGCACCACTCCTATCATGCCCAATGGCTAGCACAGGGCTATGTGTATAACAGATGCCTGAAAAATGTTTCCAATCTTGGATAGTTTATTAACCAAGATATTGGTTTGGCTACTAAGAGAGGCCAAAATAACAGAGGCTTAAATAAGGTAGAAATTTTAACTCTCTGTCATTAAAGATAAATGTCAGGTTTAACTGGTGGGTGGTCCAGAGCAGCTGTCCTGCAATGAGGGTAACCACAGACCCAAGTTCCTTTTATCAATGTCTCATCAAGCTGCTAGTCTTGCTGACATGGTCAAACTGATTTGTCCCTGAGATTGTGGTATCTGACCCTTGAACAGTGGGAAAGAAGAAGTGGAGGGCAAGCAGCTCCTCTTTTAAGGATGTGATTTGGAAGTTAGCTACACAAATCGTTTTTGAACTAGAATTTGGCAGATGGCCACACTTGGCTAAAGGGAGGCTGGGAAATTTGGTTTGTGGCTTTGTGGCTAAAATTTGGGGTGAGTTTGTTTTAAAAGGAAAAGTGGAAGAGTGAATGTAGAGAGACAGCCCTCTGATACAGAGAGCTTATAAATCTACTAGCTTTACTTCAAATAGTGTATGCCATTGTAGCAGATCTGAATAGTTAAAATATTACCACATTCCACTTATTCCTATATTTCTCACAAATGCAATTAGTAATACCACTATTCTCAGATACAATGTATAGAGGAATAACATTAAAATTTTAATTCAACTATCTCCATTCTAGCTAATTCATTCTAATCTACAGTCCTTCCTCTGCTAAAATTAGACCAGAAGGCAATGGCTTATCTTCCCAGGAGCGGACTGGAACGTGGAGATAGAGATGAGCCAGTGCTCAGCTTTGGGTTTTGAAACAGACTTTTGAAGCTCATGGCAGATGCAGTGACTTGGAGAGATAAGACTTTTAAAGTTCTAGACTGCTTGCATATCGGACGCCCAAAGGGTATGCCCTAAACAATAACTTCAGAAGGAGTGTGTGATGATGAAAGAAATTGTTTTCCTGTCCAAAGGGAATCGGATCCGTAGGCGGGGTGAGGAGGGGAGAGTCAGGGAATAGACTGGGCGCAATAGCAGAAAGGGCCTGGGGAGAGCCCTGGTCTGGGGAGGAATTGTTGGAATCCCTATTTCACATTTATCCGCCTTGTGACTTGGGCAATCTCTGTGTTTGCATTTTCTGTTCCATAAGATAGAGGTAATAATAATAACAATATCTACCTTATCTTGTTATCATGAGGGTTCAGTGAGTAAGTTTGTGTAAACTGCTTAGTACATAATAATCAACTAATAAACTTCTTGTTATAAAAATATGAGAGAAGAGGGATGTGTGTAGAGATTTATTTTGGCTCTAATTTTGAAGATCTCTAGTATCTAACCTTTCTTCCACCTTTTCTCAACTACGTATGGTTCAGACTTTTTACACTTGAGAGTTTAAAATATATTACGTAAATACTACTCTAAGTGTACAAAATTATAAAGAAGCACTGAGAATTCAGAAATTCTTATACATGCTGAATGCACTGCATAAGATCCAGGATTCATAAATCTTGTTTGATGATACATTTTGTAGAAACTCTAGACATTTAATGACACATGCAATTCTTATAAGCAGTCACGACGTACCTGCCACTAACATTTCCAAGTAAGCAGGCCTGGTGTCCCTACATCCATGGATACCTGCAGGCCCACTGGCTTGAGAGATTATGAGGAAAATAGACCCTAATAAGACTTGGAGGAAATGTACTTCAAGGAGCTTTCCATGAGCACAGAGTTAATCCAGACAATTTGAAAAGGATTGGCTTCATGCTGTCTTGAAATTGCACTGGAGCCTGGGGTACACTTGGGTGGGCACGAGGGATGCGGCTTATGCAACTATCCATGAGCCTTATGTGGAGTGACTAGTCATGTCATTTCTTTCATCTGTGCTACACACTCACGTGCACACACAAACACACATCACCCACTCCCGCAGAAAATACACCTTCTCCTCAAGGTAGCCTTTCAGGTTACCATAGCAACCCCTGTAGCCAATTCACAGCTGAAGAAGTTGCACAAGATACCACTAGTATGTTTTCTTGCACTGCTGTTACTGAAGTGGACTGAGGTGATCCAAGCATGGCCCACAGTGAGGGCTGTGAGAAAGGCCCCCTAAAGTCACCAGGCTGACTTCAAATGTGGCCACGGGGAGGAAGACTGCCCATACATCTGGAGTGACTTGCCAGGGAAGGGTCAAATCACATACTCAGCCCTTCTCTAGATGCTCTGCAGCCTCAGGGTTCAGGGAAGGGAGGATGACTGTGTGTAGAGCTGTGGTCTCTAGGACTCACGTTCCTGCCTACAAACAGGTGCTGTCTTCCTGACATATGGCTGCAGGGCTTGAACCTTCATCTCCTCCTTCTCAAAATACAAACAGAACAAAATAGTCTAAACAAACAAAACTATAATGCTCTCAGAGATCTCTTAGTCAAAACAGACTAATGATTCTTACTTTCATTTTGTTTCAAGGGCTACTTGCTGCCTATTGCCCATTGCTGTTTGAAATCAGCAGTCAGCTCCTCAGTTCCCACCAAGTTCATTCTGTAAACTGGAGCCTGTGAGTGGGGGCTGGGCACAGGATCTAGAACAAGGAAAAGGAGTTCACCTGGGAGGTCGTATGTGGCACGGCCTCCTCACACCCGGACTGTGGCTATTATCTATTTAGTTCTTTGGGGGGATAGTCAACAACATCTAAGAAGCTACAAGCCCATGTGCTTAAAAGAAAGATCTTTTAAGCTTTGCAATGTTCTTTTCCCCAATAGTATCTTATGTGAACCTGGTAACAGGTTTGCAAAGGCAGGGAAGGTCTTCCTGTGTCTGCTCGATGGGGAAACTATGCAAACTTTGGGATGAAGCATTAAGTGATGTCTGAGGAAAATTGTACTTTTATTAGGAAACTAAAAGAAAAAAATTAAAACTAATGAACCAAGCTTTCTGTTCAAGAGACTAGAAAAAACACCAGAATAAACACAAAGACTTTAAGACACAGAATTCAAATCTTGATTTCACCATTTGTATTGGCTAAGAGACTTCGGGCAACGTAATTCACCTCTCCAAACCTCACTTTCCTCAATTGTAAAATGAATATAAAGATAAAAATGTCTATCTTCACTCAGTTATTGAAGAATCAAATGGGGTTCTTGTGCATATAGTACTTACAGATACCATAGGTAAAAGTTTGGTATATACTATATATTCATAGATGTTATATGCAAAAGTTTGTAAATGGTACAAATTATCATTATGAAGGATATTTGTTCATAAACAAGAACAGAAAGGCGTGGTATACCTACATAATCCCATTTTTGTACCCAAAACCCATAGTATGCAGTGAAAAATTTGTATAGATAGCTACCAGTATGTTACAATTTATTTCTATAGCAGTCTTTCTCAACCTTTTAAAAAATCATTATCGTTCCTTTCAAGGAGCCTCTTTACACATTTCCCCCCCCTAATTTCACTCCTTAACAACAACAACAACAACAAAATTTACCACAGACATACAGTATATCTATTTAAGTACTGTGAATATTTGCGTTTTATATACACAAAAAGTAATACTTGTCTCACCATAGGGATGAATTTTTATCCTTTTAAGGACTATATTGTCCTCATTGAGAATGTGTGGCATATGGATCGTGGAAATACAGCAGATTTTGTGCTTTTGCACATTTTGCTTTCTGAATTCCTTCCTTTCCTTTTTTTTTTTTGAGACAGAGTCTCTCTCTATCACCCTAAGAGTGCTGTGGTGTCATAGCTCACGGCAATCTCAAACTCTTGGGCTCAAGGGATCCTTTTGCCTCAGCCTCCCAAGCATCTGCTAGTTTTTCCTATTTTTGGTAGAGACAGAGATCTCACTCTTGCTCAGGGTAGAATCCAGCTCCTGAGCTCAGGCGATCCACCCGCCTGGGCCTCCCAGAGTGGGAGGATTATAGGCATGAGCCACCATGCCTGGCCCTTCTTTTCTCTTCTTATTATTCCCCTCCTCCTCCTTTTTCTGTGTCTTCTAATGCCAAGTAACAGCGTTCCTCATGTATTTTTAAATACGGTAGTGATTTCAAAAAACAAAGTGGTGATAAATGTAGTAGACTCCTTCTTTATATTTTGAAAGTTAATACAGCTTAAAGGGTCATTGCATTCTGGAATGAGACCCCCTGAACTTGAATCCTGACACCAGCACACACTGCACACCCTGTGACCTGGCGCCTGCCGCTCACCCTCTCTAAGCTTCAGTTCACTCATTTGCAAAACAGCGATATCTACAGTATATCTCCCTGAAAACAGCTGATATTAAAACCCATGCATGCCAACTTCGTGGATGTTAACATATTTCCGTGGCAGGAAATGCATGTAGCTGAGGCCTCCTGACTGAATTGCCTTACCCTACAGAATGACCTAATAGAAAGAATTTTAGACACCACAGCAAAAAAGAAGACTTGTCATGTCCCTTCTGCATCAAACTATGTGGGCGTTTATTTGTCTACTACTCTTCCAGCCTTCCCAGGCCTTAATTAAAAACCTAATTTCTCTTATTACCATAACAATGAGTGCAACAACCACTGATTTGTTTCACCAAATTAATTCTCCTTTTGGGAACCTGGGAGAACATTATTTATCAGAACAGCAGGCAGAGGTTTTAAAATGGAAACATCTTTCCAATATGTGTGCCAAATTCAGAAATAACGGGACTAATATTTCAAGATTTGGACGAGGTTTGGAAATTTGTTCACTTCTGTGTCCTCAGTACCCAGGAGAATGCTGGCCCAGGGAAGACCCTCAGTAATTACTTGTCCAACGGATGAATGGAATTACTATCACTGAGTTCTCACTTTTCACAAGTTTTAGCTGCTGCTTACACAAAGTACTGTATTTAGGAATGGGAGCAGGAATTTAATTTGTTTCCACATTCTATTATGTGTTTTATGCATTTTCTCCTGTTGGCACATTAAGAAAGAACGGGTTTATTTTTCATGGACGGTCAAAATGAGCGAACTCCTCTAACATCATTTTATTTGCCAATGATAAAATGTTTCCAAAAACTAAACTCAGAAGATTGTCCCAAAGGTGGCTCTAACATCTCTCTTTTTCTGAGAAAACACGACTGTGTCATACAATCTAACGGTACATTAAGAGTAAACATGCTGGAGCGGTGCTTGTGGCTCAAAGGAGTAGGGCACCGGCCCCATGCACCAGAGGTGGTGGGTTTAAACCCAGCCTTGGCCAAAAACTGCAAAAAAAAAAAAAAAAAATGCATGGGATGGTGAACTCCCTAAATATTTTAAAATTTAAGGCAAACATTTTGATAGTTTAGGGGAGGCGCCCACACAGTTCTTTAAACTTTTTTTTTAATCTTTAAAAAATTTTTCTTTTTATCTTCTTTCAATGATCAAGAAAATTTACCCCAACCTCAAAGTTGTACCCAGAGTAAGAGAGGATTAGAAATACCATTACCAAGATATTTTTAACATCTAACAATTTCATCTTCATGTCTCGTTTTTTCAAATCTTAAGTTTTATTCTGAAGACTTACTGAATGTAAATGAAATAAAAATATATGCCATCAACAAAGAAAAATTTGCACAATGGGAACTAGCACCTACTCACTTTCTATTATTAAAATCTCTGAAGGAGAAGGAGGGAGGAATGGGGAGAGGGTGAGGACTGACTACAAAGCCTACTTTTCTGGGTGTCAATCTCTGATGGGTAGATTCAATAATTCTTATATTTTTACGACTAGATTTTTCTGAGCTGAAAATTGCTGCTACTGGCTGTTTGGGTCTTTGTTTCAGGCACTCTTGGGATGTGATTTAAGAACTATTTCCAGTTCTGATGGGATAATTTAGCACTCAGTCCCCAAAACCACGTAGCATGCAGTTCCATGTTGAAGAATTATAAACTTTCAGAGCTTGGAGTTAGATGACAACCAAACAAAGACCCTTCAGAGACCATCTAAGCCAGCAACATCCAAATCTTTGCCAGTCAGCAAAACCTGCTGCTCTAATGAAATGTAACCTGCAAGCTGCAGCAGTCCATGGTGGCTCCCCATCGGGATCCATACCGATCCCTTGGTCCTGGCTTAGGTGCACTTTATTTCCAGTGGTCATTACCTGTGGCTGGGCTGGTGGAACTCTCTGCCTGCACTAGTGGAAAGTGGGAAGGTCTGGGAGTGGCCCTTAGCCTGTGATTCATCACTGTAGGAAGATGAGAACCCAGTTCCTTTGCCTCAGGTCAGAGTTTCCCCACAGGGTCAAGCAGAGGCCACTCCCTGAGGGACTGTGCCTGAGATAACACCCTTGCTTGGCTTCCCCAACTTCCTTATGTCTCCCATGGGAACATTTTCTTAATTAATCTCTAGCACATACAATTATTCCTCTCAGGGGCTCTTCTGGGCAACTAGAACCCTGACATATCAAAGTGGAGCAGAGTGGGGGCGGGAGGGAAGTCTATGGACCACACCTGTGTCTGCCTTTCTTACTTTCTCCTTTTTCAACTTCTCACTTTCTCTCTCAGAGAGAAAAATCAAGATTAGGCTAGTAGAGAAGAAAACTTGGCATGATAAAAGCTCAGGGTAGAAAAGGCCCTTATAAGCACAGGGAAAAGCCTCATTATTCCAGGAAGTTTGTTCATGATGGCAGATGCTGCCAGCTCTGGAGCCATATCATGTCCGCCATCCAGGAGGTCAACTGAAGCTTCAGGTGACAGTCTGAAACCCTGATGCCTTCCTTTGCTGAGTCTCCACAACTCTCTCTGCCCAGGGGCTTTTCTTGGCCACAGAAGTTACAGCACGGAAAGAGGGCGGGAATGCTAGTGTTGACTCTCCCAACATCAATGCAGGCAAGCAGGGAGTTGGTGGATACAGCCTCTTTACGCCTGGGGGCCTAGTTTTGACGGATGTGTTCTCCATGTCTTGCTAAGGGTTCTGGGCTGGATTGAGTTCCAGATCTCTGCAGTGGTAACCTACTCATTAGCCCACACATTCTAGACTGTTCTTTCCTTCTTGCCTCCCTTCCCTGCTCTCCCACTATTTCCAGGTATCATCTCCCAGATAAACTGCCTTCCCACAGGTCTTTGTCTCAGGGTCAAGCCAAAGGAAGACATCCAGTTGTAACTGACCCAGTCTGAGTCTGAAATCAAGGTCCAGTCCCAAGAAAAGCAAGATGCTAACAGCCAGGTGCCCGGTGCAGGAGGAGGGAGCCTGGTAATGGATGTACTCTTAGGAAACTAGGGAAGAAGCCCAGCTAGGGACTGAGTTGTTATGGTTTGGATCAAGGAAAGATTGAATTTTATTGACCTCAGGGCAGCAAGACTATTTCCTAATGCCACCAGCTGGTGGTCTGGATCAGGGTTCACTCTGGAGCTGGTGGTGAGACCTGTAGGCCCAGTTAGTGCTTAATAGAGCTGGAAAGGCAGGAGAGATGATGGATGGTACCCATGCACCCAGGATGCTGGCTTTTCTAAAGGTCAGGCAGCTGACTGGATGGCTTCTCCAGACTGAGAGGCAGAAGGGCACTGGAGCTAAGGCTGTGGGGTTTGAGACTATAGAGTGGATGATCTCAGGAGGCATTGTGAAGAGAAGAATGGAGGTGGGATAAATAAAGCCTTCCAGGTACACAGAAATCAGCCACTTCTCTCCTCTGCAAATTATAGGCATGAGTACAGGAATAAGCTCAAATTATCTGGCACTAATGCTTTTTTCTTGAATCTGCCCACTCAGACCCAGGAGGATGGTGTGTGGGAGAAGGGTGGAGGAGATTCTAGCTTGGAATCTCCAGTTTTGCCATGCATGGACTGTGAGATCCAGTTTCCTCACATTCCTTAGGTTTCTTATTTGATGTGGGGTGTGTGTGTGTGTGTGTGTGTGAGAGAGAGAGAGAGAGAGAGAGATGGTAGCTGGGCTTTCCTGTCCTAACAATAATACTTTCCTGTCCTAATAATAATACAATGCTTTAATTTCCAGACCATTTACTATGGTCCTGACTCTGTGTGAGGTGCTTTTCTTCATTATTTTCCTCACCTGTCATAATAACCCTTTGTGATGGATATTATTCCCATTTTACAAATATGGGACTTACGGCTTAGCTAGAAAGCAAGGAAACTGGGCTTGAGTCTAGACCAGTGGTTCTGAACCTTCCTAATGCCGTGGCCCTTTAATACAGTCACAACCCACAGGTTGAGAACCGCTGATCTAGACCTATTTGTAGCCAGATCCTGAGTGCTTAACCTCCAAAGCACATAGCTGCACAGCATGTTGTTTCTGTGAAACTGTGGGTCCAAGTCCTCACAAGGTACAACCCATCTGCCTCTCTTTAAGGCAGCGGTTCTCAACCTGTGGGTCGTGTCCCACAGGAACTGTATTAAAGGCTTGTGGCATTAGGAAGGTTGAGAACCACGCTTTAAGGAGAAACAGAGTACCCAATTATAAGCCAACATAATAGAGCCATAAAGAGTGGATGACTGTATTTCAGAAGAATCCTCTAGCTTATGGAATAATAGGAAGCTTTCCTTGTTACCAGATATACAGCTCTGATTCCATGAGATTTTCTATCTATCATCACTCATTTAAAGCAATGAGACTGATAACTATATATATATATGTATTAGTTTTATATATTTATATATGGATCTGTTTTGAAAAGTGTAGAATTCTTCATTATTTCTCCCCAAGTCTTCCAACCTTCCATGCAGGAGTTGTAATCCTTATTTCATACATTGGAGAAAGGGAGGCATAGGAGATAAAAGGCTCAGAAGCAGGGTGGTGAATGGGGACCAGTCTGACCCCACACCCCTGCCTGAGTATCCATGAACTCTCCCTGGCCGGCTTCCTTAATCTATGCCTGAGGAGGAAAAAACCCTGTTTGAAAAAGTTCATGGAGATTCTGCATGGCCAGCATGGAGCAGCTGCTTGGTTCTATTAAACTCCCCAAGGAGTGATTTTTCTAATGCCCAAGGGGCACTTATTTCTTACTGGGCTCTAAACAGTCTTCCACCTACTTGCATGTCCAGAGACCCTTGGGAAGAGGCTGAGACACAGCGTGCTCCCAGGCGGTCCATGGGTGCTTTGCATGCTTACCTGCAGGAGAATCAAGCCTTTAGGGACCAGCTGTGAACCAGCCTGGAATCTCCAAGTGTCCTGTGCCTGGGAAAAATCACTCCAGCACTCCAACTAGTGCCTGGAATTCCCATGTGGCTTTGCGAGGTGCTTCCCATCAGTGCACCTGTGGTCATGCCCCTGGCCCTGCCCCCCACCCCATGATCTGGTTTACATCCTCACCAGCACCCTGTGCTCCAGGTGGCCATTGCTGGCAGGTGAATGAGCTAAAAAAGTGTGACCTGCTCAGTGCACATTCATCCCTTGACAAGAAGGCATCTAAAGAAATTAGTTGTGGTGTAGGGGCAAATGTGAATGGTGGTACTTTCTCTCCTGTGAAATAAATTTGCTCAAGCTCCAGACCCGGCCAGGGTGGGCATCATTGCTATTCCTATGCTATTCCTATCACAAGCTTTGTGATCAGCTGCAAATCAGGGGCACTCCACTGATTGGTGGACCTTGACTTTCACTGAGGCTGAATGTGACAGATGGCCCCATGGAGAATGCCTTGGTATTTTATAGGATTACTTGCTAAGACATGCTCCACAGACTTTATGTATTCTTATTTCGTGTGTGTGTTTTATACATTCAACCTCATCCTGCGGTGGAATTGAGTTGACATACAATAGAAACACATACAATAAAATGGTAAGCTATAGCTTAGAATAAAAATTCATGTCTAGGGAATATAAACAATCACCTCTTTTGCCTTTTTTCCCTTTCTTTCCTGTCTTGTGGATTGCTAAAAGTGAGCTTAATTTTTTTTTTAAAATAATCAAGGTATAAATAAAATAGACAGGCAGAAAGGTCAAGAAGACCTGGTAATAAGAAGTCAGGAATAGACATGAAAGAAATCCAAACACACCGGCCCTGAGTCTCTGTGCGAGTGCTGGAATTGGGCCTCGCCTCTGGCTCTGAAGCTTAGAACAGCCACTGTAGAGAGGAGGAAGGAGTCAGTCATATATTCCTTATTATTAGAGCACAACACACCTGTTTCTTAGGAGAAGTAAGTATTTTTGTACTTGACAAAAAGAAATTTATCAGGTGATAGATTCTAGGGCATCATTCATAGCTGAGGTAGATAGTAGGTTCCCTGAGTAATCTCAGGAGGCCAATGTGGGGGGATGGCCGCCTGGTGTCCTGGCTTCATTCAAAGATGTCATAGCCCTGGAGAAGTGCTAACTCGCATCTCTAAATGCCTCTTGTTCTGGCGGGTCCTGGCTGTTAGCTGGGCAGCACTGGCATTTGGGTCTGTGTTCTCTGAGAAGCCCCGGAGGGCAGGCTCATACTTATGGGTGGTAACCAGCAGGAGCTGTTGTATTTTTCTGGCCAAACCTGGAAATACCACAGAAACAAATGAGAGGTGACTGGATCCTGGGAACCAACACAGACCCTAGAAGGAAACTCTAGGATAGTGAAGGTGGTAGGGTCTCAGGGTAGGGTAAAGTGGCAGGGCTGGACCACTGGTGGTTTCCAGCCATGCCTTTTCTCTCCCACGTTATCTGGGTAGATAATTTCCCACTGGGTCCATGTTCCAGAGGACAGGAAGCAGTTCTTCCAGAATGAGGTCCCCA
The DNA here is from genome assembly GCA_963574575.1 of Galagoides demidoff. NCBI lineage: Eukaryota > Metazoa > Chordata > Mammalia > Primates > Galagidae > Galagoides > Galagoides demidoff. The sequence continues at coordinate 97,310 of CAUYQV010137797.1, forward strand.
AGTGACATCAGAACAGTGGAGTATGACATGAACAAAGGGTTTGTCCAGTCCTGCTCCCTCACCCCAATCCCAGGGGCCACCCATTTCAGCATGGATGAATTCTAGGAAAGGGCACCTAATGGGCCAAGCCCAGAGTGGATGTAGGGACTCTGCCCTGAAGAGGTGCCCTGGGGGAGCACATGCCAGAGCTCTCTGTCCCCAGCCAGGTCAACAGTCCCAGCTCTACCAGCTGACAATCTGAAGGGCTGGGGCGACTGCTGTCCTGGAGAAGCTGTAAGACATCTGAGGAGTGTATGAGCTGTTAAGAAACCCAAAAGAAGGAGCCACTTGTGTAGGAGGAGCAGAACTAATGCAACAAATATAAGAATACTTTAAAATAAGCATAATAAATGACTCAGGGAGGTCAGACAGTAGGAATAAACATTGTGGCCCTAAAATGCAAGTCCACACCACTGTCACAGGGTGTTGGTGTGAGCTGGAGAAGAGGGAGAACAGGTGAGGTCGTAGGGAGGTGGGTGAGGGTTAGGGGCCCATCTTAGTCTACCGGATATTTTTAGAATTCATGAATCACAGCACTGGGCAGTGACCACCCACTCCCCAGTCTTTCACAAAGGCACCTGAAGAACACGAGGCTTTCTTCCCCACGCTCCACCTACCAAATTCACTGGTTGAGCTCCTACCTTCCATTGTGATGGTTTTAGGAGGTGTGGCCTTTGGGAGGCATGAGAGCAGAGCCCTTATGAATCAAAGTTGTGCCCTTGTTGGAAGGCACACAAGCGCTGGCCCTTCCTGTCTAATCTCTGCCCTATGAGGACACAACGAGAAGATGCCATCTGCAAACCAGAAAGTGAGCCCTCACCCGATCCTGGACTCCGCAGCCTCCCAAACTGTGAGAAATAAATGTGTACTGTTTAAGCCTACCTGTCTATAGCAGCACAAATGGACCAAGGCACTCACATCATAAGCCACGTCATCTCGTCTTCCTCAACAGTTACAAGAACAGTTCTGTGAAAGCTCCAGGACAAACCTGTCTCTGAAATTAAGGCTGGGAAAGTTCCTTTCCTGGCAAGTTGGATTAAGATGTTCTTACGAGCTAGAGCTGTGCCACTCCCTACCTGTCCTTCTTTGCACTGGTTCCCAGGAAGCTGATGGCTCATTCATCTGGCCAGATGCAGCTCACTCTTTGGCTCCATTTTGCTACAGGTTGCTATAAGGTTATTTTCTCTTCTCACCTTCTCCATCCTTACCCCCTCTCTGCCCCACCTCTTTCCTCCATTTATTCTTGGACTTTGCTTATAAAATGTGTTTTCAGACACCGCTTTTGGAGACATTTTGTATGAGGCAAAGCTATGTCTATAATAAAGTGGCCAGGTATTGGGTCCCGGAATCCCACATGGATTAGCTGTGAGATCTTGGACAGGTTGGTTCTCTTCTCTGGGCTCCAGGTTCTTCATCTGTGAAAGAGGAAATACTGACAATCCTTATAGCAGGACGCAGTTGTGAGGAACTGAGATTATGCAAGGAAAGGGCTTCATTCAGTGCCTGGGACATGCTAAATGCTCAAAAGTTTTAATTCTGGGGTTCATATTATAGTGCGTTTCTATCTTGTCACTTAATTTCCCCTAGGATGACAAAACAGTCCTAAAATACACACTAGTGATGACCTAGATGTCTTGCTTTTGGGCCTTTCTCTACAGGATAGCAAGGGGTCTGCTCCATATTTTAGAGAAAATATAAACTACATATCTATGTTTACACACATCTATGCATGTATAATTTGCATACATATATTTGTGCATGTATGTTTATATACGGGGGAGTACGATGGGGAGAGACAGAGAACTGGCGCCTGAGGTTGACACTCTGACATGGATCCATCAGCATATTCAGTTTGCAACTGAAATTGTTGCCATCCATGGGCCCACCAGCTAATGTGTGGTTTTCCCAGCAAGGGCATCTTATTTCGTGTTCGTGGATGCTTTGTGAGGGACATCTGGTCCAGTAGCCCCAAGCCTCCCACTCTCACTAGCATGGCTCTGGCTTCAGGCCACTTTCTCCACTTCTGAAAGCAGCCCCTTTATTGTTCCATAACAGGAAGGACTTTGAGCTTTGAAAAAGAAACATTAAACAATCTGTTTTAACTTCCTCCTGGCTTCAGAGGGCTGCGGTCCCCCTCTGTTGCGGCCCCTCCCTTGTTGCTGGATGTGGACCTTCCTGGCAGGACCCCGATCTGGCTCTGCTTCTGAGGCTCACACCCCCACCACACATCACCCCTTCTTTGACTTCTAGGGGCACAAAAGCTGGTGTTGGGCTGGCCAAGTTGAGCACCCAGGCCCTTTGGAATGGATCCCACGGAGGTAGGACTGCAGATAAGAGCAGAGATGCAAGCTGAAAGGTGAGAGGGAAGGCGCACGAGGCTTTGAAGGCACAGGACTGCCTCCCCAGCAAACGTTCCCTCTCTACCTGCCAAGTGGAATTTGTGCAAACATATGGAGGCTACAGTTGGCTGCACAGCAGGTTTCCTGGCCAGAAACTCCTGGAGACTGGAGCTAGACTCGCCTCCAAATTGCACCAGTGTGGCGACTGCATCCCTGCTTGAATGTGCTGCAGACATGTCAAAACTCAACATGTGCAAGCCTGAGCCATAGCTTTTCTTATCCTGAGCAGGCCAGTGGATGCTCTCCGAGAGCTGGCTCTGGCTCCTCTGCAGGCAGGGTCTCCCTGGGGCAAGGACCCAGCTGTTCTTGAGAGGGAGACCACGACCAACTGTTTGCTGTGATTTGGGGGAAACCAAGCATCCCATTCTAGAACAGAGCCTGGCAGGTAGCAGGTGCTCAGCAATACAAGTTGAATGAACGGGGAGGGCTTCATAGCAAGCAGAATTGCTCTTCTGTTCCCAGCAAGTCTTTTCTATGCAGAGGCCTGAAAGATAATTCATATTTGCATTTCCCTGGCACTGGTGGCTGCGGCTCTCTCACCCCCTTCCTGTAGTGAGGGGCTTGGGGGACTCACACCAGACCCCTTCTCTGGAGAATTGTCCTCATAGCTACCTTACCCAGCAGGTCTGCACACCCTCGCCAAGGCAGCCCATGGAGAGGAGGACTTACTGTTAAAGGGGTACAGAGCCCTTGACAGTCTTTGTGGTGGGATTTATGTTTCAGAGTCACCCTTAAGCTCAGGCCAAGGCGAGATTTATTGAGACCAAACAAGTTTGGCTGCTCCCCTTCCTGTCCTGCTTCCTGCCCTCCCGTGTACCCAAATCCCACTTTTGGGCTCTGCTTCAATAGAAACCCACTGAAGACATTTCCCCAAGACTCTCCTGCTCTTGCTCTGAGCTCAGAACTACCAAACAAGGAAGAGACCTTAGAGATCAAACACCATTATTTAGAAGGCAAGGTAACTGAGGCCCAGGGTTGGACCTTAGGCTCGGAGGATAGCCCACACTGGCTGAGCACTTCTGGCCTGAGATTTCTCACTCTGGCCTAGGAAGTCCTATCCTGTAGTCTTTGGGGAGTCTCTTCACCTCCTTCTGACCTCATCCTCTTTCTCATCCTATGGCTGCCAGGACTGGGGTGCTCCAACCTCTGTGCCAAGATAGCTAGAGGGATCTTGCTCTCACTGTCCTTGTCCAGCCTGCAGAAAGGATCCTACCCACACTGACAGGGTGGTTGCCATGTCTTTCACAACCTTGAGGAAGGGGTCAAGCCCATCCTTGGGTGACTGCCCTGGGGCTCCATGCTTGGAAGTAGAGGGTTCTCCTTTCCTTTTCTCTCATCATTAAAATCTAATTTTGAAGTATTTCTGTTTATAATCATGCCCATCTGGCTTCCTTTCAAGTGTGATCCTTTTGGTGGCCCCAGCCTTCCTGGGTGCTGCTTTCCTAAAAAGGGAAGACACTCAAGGGGTTTCATGGGGGTTGAATTGTGACTCCCCAAAAGTGTGTTGAATTCTTAAGGCTGATACCTGTAAATGTGGTCTTATTTAGAACTAGGGCTTTGCAGAGGTAATTAAGACATAAACAGTGATGAGATCATACTTTAGTAGGGCAGGTCTCTAATCCAGTATGACTGGTGTCCTTACAAGAGAGGAGAAGAGAGAGACTCATGGGGCGGATGCCACGTGACAACAGAGGCAGAGCCTGCAGTGATGCAGCTGCAAAGTAAGAGATGCCCAGGCTTGGCAGCCACCAGCAGGAACCAGGAAAGGTTCCACCCAGTGCTCAGAGGGTGAACAGCTCAGCAACACCCCTCAGTGACACCTTGACCTCAGGTTGCCCACCGGCAGAGCTGTGGCACAAGGGACTTCTGTTGCTTTGAGGTACACAGCAGCCGTAGGAATTGATACAGATTTGTTTCTGGAAGCCCAGATTACCACGTATCTTTTGAGGAACTGAGCATCTGAATGAGATCCAGCAGGAGAAAGCCAGTTAGCAGTTTGTTCCGTTTTGGACTCCCACCAGCCACATGGGAGTCAGAATTCTAGAATAAGAATCCAAGAATGAATGAAGTTCCTGCTTCTCCCTAGAGAAATGTTCTTGGGGTTTGTTGTGAGGAAAGGGGGCATAGACAAGGGTGCTGTCTGAGAATCGTGGTGTGAGTTCTAATGCATTTCCACCATCAACATCTGGGAACTTTGGGCAAAGCCCTTCACCCCCTGAACTATTCTCTTCATTTGTAAATGAAAGACTGGATCAAACTTGCCCATCTAACTTCTTTTCTCTGGGGCATCAATAGGTTTGATGGTGGACTCTGAACCTGGTACTATAACCTTGCCAAGCCTAAGAGGGATCATCCCGTATTTTTCAGTCTGTCCTAAAGGACTGCTCCTGTCCTAGTCAGGCTTGGTGACCTATAAGTGAGGGAAGTCAAATGCATACCAAGGAGCCTTGAGTTCAGGGTCTGAGCAGCCAGTCTTTCCTCCCCTACATTCTGTTTTGCTCCAAACTTCACTCTCTTCAAAGCTGGGCTCTCCAGGCAGCCTGCATTTGTGCCTCAATGGAAGGTCCCTATGGGGACTCCCATACTGCCCACCTCAGCCCCTCATTTTGGTTTATTCCAGCCTTTTTGTAATCCAGTGAAACCATTGGTTTATTAGGCTATTTCATGAATTATATATAAAGATCTATGGAGAAATTGACCCTATTATGCTTATTAAAAATGTTTTTAAACTTTTCCAAAATTACTTTAAAAAGTGTACACTAACGAAGTAATGCAAAGTAACGTACAGAGAGGGGAAAAAGTTTAATGGTTTCCACATTTGCCTTTCCATTCCTCCCTTCCTTGACACCCTCACTGCCACATCCTCAAGTTTATCATGAAGATGGCTGGCGATGTCTCAATGTCTATTCTGTCTCTTCATTTTAGCTCAACAAACTCCACATTTTAGCCAGCATAGTGCTTCCCAGCTAAGACTACATTTTTCAACTTCCTCTGCAACTACATGTGGTTGTGTTTCTGAATTCTGGCTGATGAAATGTAGGTGGAATTGTCACATAGGACTTTTCAGAGTTGTCCTTTAGCACCTTTTCTTTCCTGGCTTAGCACCCATAGCTCAGTGGTTAGGGCACTGGCCACATATGTTGGGGCTGGTGGGTTTGAACCTGGCACCGGCCCCGGCCTACTAAACAACAATGACAACTACAACAAAAAAATAGCCAAGTGTTGTGGTGGGCATCTGTAGTCCCAGCTACTTGGGAGACTGAGGCAAGAGAATCACTTAAGCCCAAGAGTTTGAGATTGCTGTGAGCTGTGATGCTACAGCACTCTACCAAGGGTGACACAGTAAGACTCTGTCTCAAAAAATAAAACAACAAACAAACAAAACAGAACCTATCCTTTCTTGCTCTCTTCTCTTTTTTTTTTTTTTTTTTTTTTTTGAGACAGAGCCTCAAGCTGTTACCCCGGGTAGAGTGTCGTAGCATCATAGCAACCTCCAGCTCCTGGGCTCAAGCAAGTCTCCTGCCTCCGCCTCCCAAGTAGCTGGGACCACATGCACCCCCCCACAATGCCTGGCTATATTTTAGTTGCAGCCATCATTGTTGTTTGGCGGGCCAGGCTGGATTCAAACTCTCCAGCTCAGGTGTATGTGGCTGGTGCCTTAGCCGCTTGAGCCACAGGCGCTGAGCCAAAGAGTTTTTCCCAGACTTACTTTTTTATTTTTATTTTTTTGCAGTTTTGGCCTGGAGCCTGGCTTGAACCCGCCACCCCCGGTATATGGGGCTGGCACCCTACTCCTTGAGCCACAGGTACCGCTCTCTTCTCTTCTTTCTTCTTACTTCCTTATATGTCAATATGGTGGCTCAGTATCATCTTAGACCATGAAAACAAGGGTTAGACCATGAAGATGAGGGCTATATCACTGGATGGTATAGTGGGGACCCAGAAGGAGCCTCTGTCCCTGATGAGTCTGTAGAGGTACCATACTAGACTGCCTAGGTTTTTTTTTACTTATGGAGAAATGAGCTTTTATCTTTTTCTTTCTAGTCTCTGTTGCGTACAATCAAACCTCATTCTACCTGATAACAACCGTTGGCAATGTTGATGCTTCCTTCCACATATTTTTCCAGCCCACATGAATGTGTACAAATACATATGCATATGCATTTGTAACTTTTTGTGTTCATTGCTTAAAAGTAGAATTGATATGGATGTCTCTTCTATTAGCTTTTCTTTTTATGACAATGCATTGTAGATATTAAAGTATTGTTCAAAATGCTCTAAAAACAACAAAAATCAGAACTTGAAATCCATCAATAGGTGAGTGGATAAATAGATTATGTGGCATCTGTACTATGGAATATACTATTATTTAAAAGAATTAGTTGCATATATATTTATTGATCTCCTTTGATAAAGCATCTTTTGATCAGTAAGATTTTAAAGAGCATATCAAGTTTCCCTTTTAACTCTGATCCAAGAAGCTCAAAGATAAATTACTACTCAGTTGAAGCAAATTTTTTCCTTAGTAAATGAAACAATGATCTTCCTTCTCCACATAATACCTGGTCTTTTCTTATCTTTATTGCAGTCTTCCCAAAGTGCCATGTGTGCTTTTATTATAATTCTTTTGAGTCATTTGTGGCAGTAAGTTAAGGACACAAATAAGTTAATCAGCAAATGTGGCTCTTGGTTTTTTGATGAAGATCTCCAAAGCAGTTGAAGTGACCAAGTGTAAAGTTGGGTGGATGGAGGGAGCCAGGGTCTTTTACCTCTTCTTCTGAGTCAGCAAATTGATTCACAACCCTAGACAGTCTACCCTATGCTCATCTGTCTAAGAGATAAGAAGAGACTGAAGAATTTTGACTCACAGATGATGCCAATACCAGAGTGTAGTAGTTCTGACTGAGAGGGTGTCATGCCTGTGCATGAGGTGCATTCAGGGGTCCTTGCTCTACCCCAGCTGAGATTCTTATTTGTGACCCAGCTCTTATCTCACAGAGAACCTCTGCTATAGAGTGCTTACCAGGTACCAAAAAATAAGCCAAGTGGTTTCAGCCTCCCTCTTCATTCCCTCTTTCTTTCCTATTATTCCTTGTCCCCTGATGACTCCTGCAATTTCTCTAAAGGAGCAGAAGCAGTTACTGCTGTCAGAGAGTTATAGAGCCAGATTGGGTGATTCTTGGCTTGAATTATCAAACTCATCCATCTACTTGGATCAGACTAACCAAATGCTTGCTAGGCTTCTGGGTTGGTGAAACTCAGAGATTAGCAGAGCACCTCTGCTTCTGCAGTGGCTAAGCCTCCCTTTCTAGTGCACACACTTTCCAGCGTGTCCAAGGCAATTGGGATAGAAACTATTCTTACTCCTCCATTGGAAAAGTTGAAGCTTTTGATAGTGTCCTAGAAGAATAAACAAAGGCTAGAAAGAAAATCACCTGTAATCATTCCTAGTGAACATTTTTTAAGTTAAAAAATTATTTTTATGAGGACAGATGTGTTTAGCCCATGGACAGAAGAGAACTTCATTAATGGATCTGTGTAAATGGAGGAAAATAAAGGCTTGGCGAAGAAAAGGATTTTAGTGGGTTGATAGGGTGTTGCAAATGCTTGATTAATTGGGCTGAGGGTCTCCAGGGATCTAACATTAGCAGGCGCTAACTTGACATGTGGCTCTGAGTAAACCACTTTCCTTGGAGACCTCACTTTGCCCAAAAACGTAATGATAGCATCTCCTGGGACACTTTTGGCTCACACTGCTGGGTTGTAAGTTGGATCTATTTCAGCATGCAAGGCCTTCGGGCAGAGTTCTCAGGTCTGTAAGCCAAGCCATCACTGCTTCTCTTTGGGTTGCTATACAGTACAGATGATTCAATGGACTGTGAGACAAATGTCTACCTGTCCCTGGGCCAATCTCATAGAGAAAGTTGTGTGGTGCAGGTTGTTTATGGCACAGGCATAACTGGGGAAAGAGGCATCCTCTCTTTTCTCTCAGTGACTTGCTTGGGTGATACTTTGATTAAAAAAAAATAAATAAAAAAGAACTACTCCTAATTCAGTGTGAGGTGAGATTGATCAGGGTGTGGTGGGACCCAGAGTGGCTGCTGGGGATACATGTGCTGGCTGCCTTAGAAGAGATGGGCCAGATCATTAAGGGCTATGCCAGCAATGAACAGAGGGGCCTTTCACTGAGGGAGGCAGGAAGAGAGAGCAGGTAGCAAGCTCATTACTGGGGTTGTTTGTTGTATGTAACAGAAATTGATTGTGGATGATGCAATCAGGAAAAGGATTTCATCAAAAGTATGTTGGGTAGCTCACAGGATCCCTGAGACATCTAGAGAATCAGACTTAGAGGTTGGATATAGATAGATAAAGGCTGCCTAGACAGAATCATAGCCAATCTTGAGCCACAGAAGTAGGCTAGTGGGGATGCCTCTGCTACTGTAAACTGATTGCTGGATTTTGGATTTTGTGTCTGCATCATTTCCACCATCATCAGAGAAATTTTCCTCTACCCCTGTTTCTTTAGGTCACTAACTTCCGATTGAAAGTCTTGAGAGGGTGAGTGTAAGTGGCCAAGCCCGGAACACTTGCCTACAGCTTGGATGCATGGTTTTTGGTTTCCATGGTGGGAGACAAGGTTGATGGAGAAGACCCTACACATAAGACAATAAATTTGGGATACTTGGTAGTTTTCTTCCCCACCCACAAAAGGAGGAGAACATGAATAGTTATTAAACAGGTTAAGTTAAGTTACCATGAACTTATCAGACCTTTTCAAGGCTTAGAGGAAGAAATATTTGGGTAGCGACTGAGAGACAAATTACAAAGGAGGGAAGATGTGATTTTGAGGTTCCTCAAGTCTCTATACATTAGTGATTCGTTAATTAGGATTTGAAATCAATTAGAACTTGAATATAGAAATGTGATCAAATTTCGTGTCCACCAGTGTTCCAGGCTGATGAATATTTTGAAGAAAGAAGCATGACTTTGTGACGTCCTTACAAACGTCCCTGTTTGTAAGGCTAGGGAATGGACAAGCGTGACCTACCTCTGAGATTTGTCATAAAAAAACTTGGGGTGATTGATCATGTGTCAGACAAAGAAACTTCAGCTATTTAAACAAAATAACTTTTCATTCCAGTGGCAAACAGTAGCATGCCTGTAAGGAAATGGCACTTTCATGAGAAGCATGGCCCCGACTTATACCTTTCTGCTAACCCTCTGACAGTGTAGGAAGGTCTTCTGGCACTGTGCTCAGTTGTCTTAGTAAGAGAAACCACACATATATACATATGTAGCCTTCTTTGAAGTATGCCAGAACTTCTTCAGGACAAAGGACACACAACGATGGCAAGCTAAGTCAGGCCAAGTCAACCTCAAAGGGTTGGGTCCATGACCTTCCCTACTCATTTTCAGGATTCCTGAAGAAGAGGAAGAGGCGCTTCAACAAAGAAAGCCTAGAAGGATATGGACAGGCTTTAGAAGGGGCTACTGGGGAGTGAACATTAAAGGAAGAGACACTGTTGCTGCTTGGGGAAGCATGAGAGACAGTCTATTCAGGGAGAGGGGCAGAGAAAAAGCCCCAAGTCCCCTTGCCTTTCTCTTGAAGCAATAGTAAGTGAAGGTCTGGGACTTTCAATGATTTGCTGAAATATATTCTCAGGTCCTGCAACTGCCCTGACCCTCCACACCGTGATTTGAAGACAAATTAAAATAATAACCAGTGTTTATGCCAGCATTAGACTTCATACCCAGAGATGTAAGGGAAATTTTGACAATGGAAAAGGTTACTATGGGATTTTCCCAAGTACCTCTGAGTTTTCATGAGTAAAGTATAATGATGATATGGCCCTTACAGAGTGAAGGGCTGTACCAAGTGAACTAACAGGTCCATAATCTTTTTTTTTTGGATTTTTATGCTTCTTTTCTGATGATATAGAATCCAAATTGAAGTGTTACCACTGCAAGGTGACCCTGAGAGGCAGAGCAGGAGTGGAGGCCTTGGGTAAGGGGCAGGATTTTACCTAAGGCTAGGCAGTTAGCTGTGGCAGGAGTAGGGTCTGTAACATGAACATGGATGTGCTAGACCCAATTCTTTCAGAAGCAAGACACAGGACATATTGAGGAAAAAAGGGAATTTGTTGCTTACATCACTGAAAAGTCTTGGGGAGGGCACAGTTACCAGGTACAATGGATCCAGGCTCTTGACTAAAATCCCTGAGAAGTTGCCTTTCTCTAGCTCATGGCTCTGCTTCCTCTCAGGTTCTCAGGCAAGATTTTCCTCATAGTGGCCCTGGAAACTTCAGATGTTGATCCTCAGAGGTCCAAGTTCAGCATAAAGGGTCTGTTTCCTGGTTGACTCAGGAAAAGACCCAGGATGAATTCTGATTGGATGACTTAGTTCATGCCCTCATCTCTGAGCAAATCACTGTAGCAGTGTTATGAAATATGCTGATTAGGCTCACCCAGGACCAGGTGGAACTCATTATTCCAAACCATTGGGATTAAGAATGGGGAGGTGTGAGATTTCCAGAGAAAACTGGGGAAATATTTCCAATGAAAGGTGGGTGGTGGTTGGGTTCTTGGAAGTAAAACCTGTAGATGCCCACCATATCTGTTTATCTGAATCTGAGTCCTGTATGTTTCCTCTATACAAATGATAGGAGCCTTAGCTTCCCTGATACTCAAATACCTAGAATGCCCTTTCCAGGTCCCTGGGGGAGCTCAAGCTTGCCTTTTATGCCCAGCATCTCAGAAAGCTCAAGCTCAAGCTCATTGTCAGGCTGTTCAGGGAAAGGGCTGAAGGTAGGAGAACAATTGAGTTTGCCCTAATACATCATTCCACCTTAAATGAAAAGATTAAGTAGCTTATTATTTTAACTGCATAACCCATTAAAGGAAAATGCATAGTTTTATAGTCTTCCTTGATTGAGACTAAGTGGCTCATTAATGCTTGATACACCTGCCAAGGAAGTGAAGGAAGGTAGTGAGCCTGGCGCTTGCACCAGTGGGCTGAGGGCCCACCCAGGACTCCCATCCTAGGGAGCCTGAGGACAATGGAGCACAGTGCCTGGCGCTCTGGAGGCAGCACTTGCTTGAACAAAGTAGCACCCTGCAGGGAAGGACTGGGCGGGGGCCACACACATGAACATCGTGCTTTCTCAGAGCTCTGCTTGGGGCTGATGTTTCCGTAGGCTGTGGCTGAATGTGGTGGTAACTTGGATTTACTTGTCAGTCTTGAAAGCTTTTCTGGACAGGGAACCAGGGGATTTTTAAGACAGGCATGACCTTGGAAACCTTCCAGCTGGGGGCCCAGAAAAAGTGAGATATTTGTTTGAGGTCACACAGCCATCCATGCGGGAGCAGCCGGGACACTAGCCTTTTATGTGAGGCTACATTTTAGTGTTCTTTCTGCCAGCCCAACTGAAAGTACTGTGATTTTAGCATAGAGATACACTGCTCCTTCAGGTGGTGTGGCAGCCCCCTGGGTGCCCTGCAGTCCCTATTTCCATGTGCCCCATGGCTCCTTACAGCAATGCCTGTTACTCTCAGCCTGAAGGCTTTCTCTAGCTGCCGGGCTGTGTGTGGCTAGTGTGCAAGTCACTGGGGAGTCGACCTCCCCAGTAGCAGCCTTCAGCCAGTGAGAACTGGCAGATGAATACTCAGCTCCTTACCCCCTGGTGGAACCACTCTGAGGCATGTTCTTCACTGTTCTTCTCCAAGTGTGGTCCCAAGAGCAGCAGCAATTACCTGGGAAATTGAAGGAACCGCAGATGCTTAGGCCTACCCACCTCAGACCTGCTGAATCAGAAACTCTGAGGGTGGAGTTGGGCAGATCTCCTTTCCTAACATGTTTCTAAGGCCAAAAATTTCTCAGAAGCCGTAAAAGCTCTGGGAGAAAAGGGACTGGAGGGCCCAGCAGTTGGCATTTTAACATCCCTTCCAGGTGATTGTATGTGCATGTTTGAGAACCTACTCTACACGGTCCCAGAGCTTCCTCAAAGCCTGGCTGCTCCCATGGTACCCTGTTTATTCATGTACCCTGGTTAGCCTCTCTGCTTCTCTGTCTTATGCCCTGAATCCTTGATTGAACTTGGCTTTCTGTGATCACCTCCCAAATAAACTACTTGCCTTCAAATCCTTGTTCCCTTACTTCCATAGGAACCCAGGGCCCCAAATACATTTGAAGTTTTTTTTAGCCTTATAACCACAGTTGGTCCTAAAAGCAATGTAAGGTGATGGGAAGCCCTTGATAACTCGTGCTGCCTTGGGCTAGTAACTCAACCTCTCCAAGCCTTACTTTTTTGAGTGCCTATAGCATTCTTTGATTTGAGGCCTAGGAGTCAAAAGTACAAGGAGGTCAGTATTGACTATCCCCCAATACATCCACTAGTATTTGGGGCCCAAATCATGCCCAGTCCCCTTTCCTAACATGTTTCTTTGGCCAAAAATTCTCCAGAAACCAAAAAAATTCTTGGAGAAATGGGACTGGAATTCCTGTTGCTTACGTGACATCAAGACTCAAAGGTGAATGGAATTATAGGAAAGTGACTACAGGGGTAGCAGCAGGCTCCCTGAGGGCTGGGGGACATCTGCATAGGTGGATTCTCATAAGGACCCATTACAGGGGGTTGCTGCACCCAGATACACTGCTCTGAAGGCAAGTGCCAGACCAGAGCACAGCGAGTGTGCGCTGTGGCTGCCGAAACCTGTGCATGGCTGGGACACCAGGGGCGCAGGCAGGTTGGTGTGGAGAGCCCCCCTCAGAGGACATTAGAGAGAGATGGGCATTCTGTTTCTCATCGCAGGAAATCATCAGCACAAGAAAGATCCATCTCCACCTGAATTTCCAGAAGTGGGCAGCTCAGCAGTGACTACCGTGGCAGAGACTAAGATCCTAGTGCCTGTGGGAGTGGATGGTTTGGTGAAAACCCAATTTCTATGATCCTGCCAGAAGTTTTAGAAGCACCACAGATCACGGGCCTTTCCCTTCCCCCAGCAGCTTGGCAGACATGGAAGTAACTGATGCCAGTAGCTGACAAGGATGTTGGGAGCCAGCGCCACTGAGCTCAATTTCACCTTCTGCCGTCCAGCTCTTTCATAGGCAAAAGCAGAGAGAATGGAGTATGTATTTTGGAGGAAGATTCATAATAATTTCTGCTAATAAAGTGGATAAAGTTGTTATGATTTGAAATGTTGATATATATGCACATGATATATATACATATATCTGTGCATATAGTCATATACACATGCATACATTTGCATGTGTATGTACACAGTGCTATTGAGACCTGCAGCACAAGTCTTGGCTGGTTGTGGTGGAGATGGGTAAGCTAACCATAGTGCATCTGCTCAACACAGTGCCTAGCATAGAGTACTCAATAAAAGCACCTCAAACAAACAAACAAAAAAACCCCCAACCTTACAAGAGCACTTCTGAAAGCAATTCGTAAAACATGGCAGGAATACCCCTGTAAGAACAGAAGGGCAGCCACATGGAGTATAGTGAGAAAAAAGAATGTTCCAGATATCTGGAGACAGGGCTCTGGAGCAGAAAAGTCCAATCACCCAAGTCTGAGCTCTGAGCCCATCTGCCAGGGCCTCCAAGGTCAGCCTTGAGGGATGTGAATGGTGCTCTGGAGTGTGCATGCGGTGACCCGGGCCCCCAAGTTTTTCCACTTTGATCCTGGTTTTAGTCTACAATGGAGACTCAGGATTCCTGGGGTTTGATCAATGGTCAAGCCAAGAAAAAGAAAAGCTTATAGCTTTTCAAACTCTGTCAGCCTCTGAGACCCTGAAGATACACTTAGTATCTTTCAGAGCTGAAGTACTATGCCATTCCATACACCAGGATGTACACTGGCGTTCCTACCAAAGCACCTACCAGCACCAATGTGTGGCCAACCCACTCTGACAAAAATCACTTTTTATAAACAATCACAACAGAGTTGCTCTTTCAATTTTTTGCTTCTAATCAGTGGAGGAGTGGACCAGCCATCAGAAATCCCTCACTATAAACTCCATATTTGTAGCACTACTTGGATTGCCCTTCTTTAAAACACAACCTTGCTAGAACCCCTTTCTCATCCTTCATAATCAATATTAGTGATGGAATACTCCCATATATGCCTGACAGGAAGGCCTCCTCCTCCTAAAAGGCCAGGATTTGTCTAGCCAGACTGGGAATATGGGGTTGGGCTAACGATGTCTCCTTCACAACATGAATTCAGTGGACTCAGTAGCCTTGGGGGTATAAAATGCTAATTACTTTGATTTATTGAGCACCAGGCACCATGGTAGGTGCTTTCATACAGCTTTGCTTGTTGTAATTGCAGACTGAAAATTACTTGTCCTATGATCGCAGGGCACACAGAAGTCTCCAGGTCTTTAACCCTACTATTAATAAGTGCCCACAACATACCACCCCTGTGCCAGCTGTTTACATGTGGTACGTTTAATATTGGCCAATCTCATGGTTGCCAACCTGTGGTCTCACAAGTGAGGAGAACCAAATGAAGCCAACATTAACTGTTGCTAATTGGTACTGTAGGGGAAAGTGGACCCTTCCATTTTTTAAAATCAATAATTACAATACTAAAAAAAATTAATACTAATTCTTTCAAAATACGACTGATAAAAGTAGACAATTCCTTCTGAGAAAATAAATATTTTATAATCTTGGCTTTTTAAATGGCTTTATCTAAGTATAAAATCCACCCATTTCAAGTATATGATTCAATATTTTTTAGTAAATTTATGGAGAAAAATTTTAGTAAATTTTTGCATGATTTTTGCGCAACAATCATGTAAATCAGTTTTATAACTTTCATCCCCTAATTCACAGTTAACCTTCACTCCTACCCCAGCCTCAGGCAGCTACTCGTCTACTTTCTTTCTCTGTAAATTTGAATCTTGACTGTTCTTTATTTCACTATTTCTTAGCCTCAGCATTCCCATTTGCCCTACTGGAGATTAGACAAGGGTCAGTGGGGGTGGTAGAAAAAGTGTGGACCAGGATCTCAGTGAAGATCTACTCACCTGGGTCACTCACCAGGTAAATGGGACTCTTAGAGTCCCCTACCCAGTCTTGGTTCCTTCAGTGATCAAACAGGCCACATAAGCTGAGCTTTGCAAGGTTGCTAAGAGACAATATGAAAACATGGTGTCAACTATGTAGGTGCCATCAGTCTCATTTTACAGATGAAGCAACCAAGGCTTAGCAGTTTTAATATATAATGATTCCAACATGATTCAATTAGAAAGTGACAGATCTGGGCTATGCACTCAGTCTTTCTGGCCCTCAAGTTCAGGTATTGTCTAGTGTACCTCTTCAGTCCCCCAAACTGAACCTAGTATTGAGCTGAGTAAGGTACCTTTCTCAAGGCTCTCAGTTGCACAGAGTAACTCTCAGGTGTCCTCAAACTATGGCCCACGGGCCACATGCAGCCCACCTAGGACCCGCCAGGTGTTTTTGCCACCACTGCCGGCCCTGCTTAGCAGCCGACTCATCCCGGGGCCCGCAGTCCAGCCCTCCAATGGTCTGAGGGACAGTGAACTGGCCCCCTGTTTAAAAAGTTTGAGGACCCCTGCAACTTACCTATAGTCAATCTTCAGTGTAAACCAGGAGACTACTGCCTCCCCTGCTGCTTTTATGGGCAACAGGCCTGGAGATGCACATGTGTGGCCAGCAAGAACTTCTGGTCTTTTCTAGGTTTACAATCACGCTGTATGGGGCTTTTCTAAGGTCCCAGGTATGCAACTGTGAACCAGCCATCCCCGGTGCCTCTCATCCAGCAAGCTTCTTCCCATCACTCAGCATTTCCATTTCAAACTGGTTCATGGCAACTATTCTCAATCAAGGAGGGGCACTGTTCCTGCCTTTGGCTTTCCACCTCTAGTAGCCAAATCCATACGATACACCTTCCCATAAGCATAGGTGACTCCCATGAAAGGCAGACTCACCTTCTACAATTCTGACTTTGATGGTCGACTCTAAAGTCATTCTGCCATTACTCATTTGCCAAAGAGTCCACCAACAGGTTCTGTCCTGGAAAACAAAGGAGCCACGGTTCAAGGTTATGGGAATCTGAAAACCTCCAGAATCACCTCTTAGCTCAGTCCACTTTCCAAAATGACTATTTGAAAAAAAAAAAAAAGATAAAATCCCTAGACCCAGTCTCTGAGAAATTCTGAACTTGCCTGTGAGGAGTAAGGTGGGAGGAGATAAATTCTGCCCTTCACTCTATGATGATGCCCTGCAAGACCCCCTGGTGGATCACTTTCTTTCTCTGTGAATTTGAATCTTGGCTGTTCTTTAATGCAGTATTTGTCAGCCTCTGTGTTCTCATTTATCCAACTGGAATGGGCAAGAGTCAGCAATGGGTGGTAGAAAATGTGCTCACCTGGGACACTCACCAGACCAGGTAAGTGAGATTGGGTAGAGGGGTCTTTTGGGGTCTCGGTTTGGGTCTCGTTTTGAGATACAGTTTACTCTCTTGCAACATAAGTTTGATTGGGTCAGTTTTTGTTGTTTTGCTCTAAGTTATTTTCTATAGCATGTCACCCTCCATCTTCCAACCCATACATGCCATATTCTATTCTTATTCACTTTACTCATTTGAATTTTACATTAAGATTTTATTCAAAAAAGAATTGTACTGCTAGAAAGAATGGAAGGACACTGGGTTTGCTACATTCAACTCTAACAAATAATTTAAAAAATTGTAAAATATTTCTTTCAAAACTAAATTCTGGCTCGGCGCCTGTGGCTCAATCGGCTAAGGCGCCAGCCACGTACACCTAAGGTGGCGGGTTCAAATCCCGAGCCCGGGCCCGCCAAACAACAATGATGGCTGCAACCAAAAAATGGCCGGGCGTTGTGGCGGGCGCCTGTGGTCCCAGCTACTTGGGAGGCGGAGGCAGGAGACTCGCTTGAGCCCAGGTGTTGGGAGGTTGCTATGAGCTGTGATGCCATGGCACTCTACCCAGGGGGATAGCTTGAGGCTCTGTCTCAAAAAAAAAAAAAAAAAAAACTAATCCCCGAGGAAATTATGAGGGGGTTAAGTTTGAGGACCATAGATTGCTTAACAGGATTGCACACCAGGAATGAAAACTATTTCATGCAATGGAAAAAGACTAAGGTTTAGGAAAATACACGCACATAAATATTTATACCAAGGAAGAATTTTTAAGTAGGAGAGTTTTGTTGTTGTTATTATTGTTTTAAACTACCATATCAACTCAAATGGGACACAAAATTATTTTGTGGTAAACTACCATCCCTCCTTGCATCTGTTTCCTCCCAATTAATGAAGTAAACATTTTCAGAGTAAAATTCCAATCCCATAAACTATGCATTTTCATTCTCTTGGAGAGAGTCTCTAAACCTAGGCAAAATTAGGAGAAGGACTCTATTAGCTCACGCTGTCACAGAATCAGAGGTTAGCAACTGGTTCAATGTAGTGAGTGGAAACAAGCCTGTGTGTAAATGCTGAGCGCGGCCTTTAACCCCACTTTGTTGGGGTTTTCCAACTAAGATAAACTCAAGATGAAAAAATCTAGGAACCACCAGTATTAAAACATACAATTAAGGAGTTTCTCCCAGTCAGCCTTTTGCTAGAGAAGCTTATGTTGGCAAAAAAATTGCTAATACTAATTAAGAAGTCCCGGCTGATAATGTTTGCAGTGAGCCTCTGCTACTTATTTTATAGATAGGGAAACAGGCCCAGAGAGAATCATGAAGTGACCAAGATCACACTGCCTAAAGATGACCACTGGCAGGGAGCTTAGTCCTCTCAGCCCCGGCCCCGTGTTCTTCCTGACGGCGCTTTTCTAAGTTTTGGCTGTTGTTTGATGTGTTGTTTTTTCAACGGAAGAACATCCAGGATTAAAATAACGACAGGAAGAGGGGAAGTGCTCCACATGAGGGTGTGCAGCACAGGCTGTGACTTCTGCCACTCTGCAGGCCCCCAGGGTCACCGGGAGAAAACAGGGGCTTCCCATATCCCCAAAGGCCCTATTGCTTAACCTGGGAGAAGCCTCGGCAGTTAGCACTGCAGGCTTTGTTTGTAAACAGTGGTGGTAAAAATCTTTTCCCTGCGCAAATGCTATATGTATACTTTTAAGAGTAGCCCCAGGAGAAAAGGGTGTGTGACAGCAACCAGGCAGCCTCTGTGATGAGTTCTGTCCTATGGACCACATAACCCCAACACACAGCTGGGGAGCTGGGATACAAACAGGGCTCAAGTACCATCACCCCACAACTCCACATCCTCCAAGCTGGCAGGACAAGGCAATGAGTTAGGAGAAGCACCTAAGGTCCCCTAACACTAAAGGGGGTCCTAATACAGGAAGCATTGGTAATTAACTCTGAACTGTTTTAAGATCTATCCAGACCAAGGATGTTAAAGCAGCCCACCTCGTGAGTGTAGGCCGAAAGCGATGACCTATGGGATTCTGTTTCTGGATTGATAGAACCCTGACCCTGGCTTTCTTGCCTCCTGTTGTCAGCTACTCTTTTGCGCAGCTAGGGAATTAAATCTCCTTAGCTCAACACTCTGCACACTAAGCCATGTGTTCCTCAATGGGACTCACCTAAGAATTAGCTGGAGAGCTTCCTGACATGCTTATCCCCAGACTATGCACACAGGGGCTCTGATTCAACAACTTTGGTGTCTGTCCTGGGAATCTGCATTTCAGATTCCTCTACCTTTCCCCTACAGTGACAGCCCAGACACAGATGGGCTTCCTCACTGAGCCGAGAGGTACCTCCATGGGCCACTTACCCCAGTCTCGGTTGCCCTACTTGCCTGATCTTTTTGTGCATCCCCTGGGCCAGTCCCCTCTGGGATCCCACTCCCCAACACTGCTGTCTCCAAGTGAGCTTGGGCTCAGCCTCTGGTAAATTCCGAAAGCATTATTGTCCCCCAGGCCTGCGGCTCCACACTGCGAATCCACACTTGAAATCAGGTTAATTTTCTTTTCAATTCTCAAAACACAAAGGATTCATTTTCCTCCCCTTCTTGGGCAACAAAATACTTGCCTTGAAGAATCTAGACTTAGAAAATACATAGGCCTATTTAATAATATTTCTTGAGGGCAGCTTCCTCCTTAGCCTTGTAAACACATAAGCCATCGCATCAGTTGGGGCCTTTAGGTTGCTACTAATGGAAACCTAATCAACAGTAAAGAGATTGTTTTTTTTTTCCCAAGTAACTAGAAAGCCCAGGTCTGGCCAGGCCTCAGGCCTGGTTTGATTTGACTTCTTTCCTTCTGCTTTTTTGTTTTGTTTTCAATCTCTCTACTCTGCCTTCCATGGCATAAGCGACACCCCACTTCACATCTACAAACCACAAAAGGGGCAAGGACGAGTCTGCATCTAAACAAAAGAATCCTGAGATGCTCTCAGGTTAGACCGCAGACATGTGCTTTATCTCCCAGGCTGGAGGCTGGAAGTCCAAGATCATAGTGTCACAGGTTTGCTTCTTCTGAGGCCTCTCCTTGAGTATGGCCGCCTTCTCGCTATGTCCCTGCCTGGTCCATCCTCTGTGCACACGCATCCCTGCTGTGTCCAAATTCCCTCTTAAAAAAAAAAAAAAAAACAACAGTCAGATTACATTAGAGTTCACCCTAACAACCTCATTATAACTGACCTCTTTTAAGGCCCTGTCTTCAAATACAGTTACATTCTGAGGTCTTGGGGATTAAAGCTTCAACATAAGAATTTAACAGGGGGCAAAGGATACAATGCAATTCAGTCCATGGTGATACAGGGTTCTCCTGCTCTGGGCTGGACCGAGACCCCCATTTTTCTAGGTCTAAACAGGCCCTTTCCAGGCTACATTCTCTGGTCACAAGTAAGGCCATGAAAAAAGCCTGATCAATATCTTCTCTGGGTTGCTCCTCCTGGAGCAGAGAACACACACCCTCCTGCTTGTCCAGGGCAAGGACCAAACTCTTCTGCACTATACCAGTAATAAAATTATTTTCTGCTCACAGGCTCCTGGCCAACTGTGACAAGTTACAGACATAGATTCCGTCTCTTCAACCCGCCTCCCAGGATAGGAAAATCAGTATATAACCCCCTAGACCAGCAGTTCTCAACCTGTGGGTCACAATCCCTTCATAGTAACAATGAAAATACATCCTACATATCAAATATTTACATTATGATTCATAACAGTAGCGAAATTAGAGTTATGAAGTAACAATGAAAATAATGTTACGGTTGGGGGTCACCACAACGTGAGGAACTGTATTAAAGGGTCGCAGCATTAGGAAGGTTGAGAACCACTGCCCTAGACGGAAGGCCCACATGCCCTTCCCACTCAGGTCCCCCCCCTCTGCTGCCGCAGGTTCTGTTCCCCCTCTTTTCCTTATCCATATTTCTGTCAATAAACCCTGTCCTTTCATTTACTCACGGGGTCCACAGATTCATTTAGAACTTTGAGACAAGGACTAAGCAGAGAGAAATTCCAGCTACAATAGCACTTGCCTATCCCTGAGCCAAGGACTGAGGAACGTGCTGCTTGGCGTAAATAATCCCACCCTGATGCTGAGGGTGAGATGAGAATCCCCCCAACATAGGCTGTACAGGGTGGGCTGGACACTGGCCCTGTTGGGGTAGGGGACGGGAGGACCAGGATGCTGACCAATCACACAAAAATAGCCAGAGCAGCTACTGTAGACTCCCAATTCACCCAGGGAACTCACAGGCATCTCCCCCTGCCCTTGCCCCAACTAAAAGCCACAGAAACAATGCAGGGAATTAGTCCACTGCCCATGAATACAGGTGACAGGGCTACGAGGGATAAGGGAGGGGCAGGGCTTCCATCAGATGAGGCGAGAGTTTAGGACAGACAAGTTCCTTTCTCCCACTAACTTTCTCTTCCAAGTTGAATGCTGAAGTCTGCTCTAGATGGGAGTCTCTTTCTACTTATTGCTTTCACCTCTTAAGGAACTTAGTAATAATATGAAAATTTACAGAGATCAACTCTTTTGGGGGGTGGGGGAGCATTGTCTCAAGCTGTCGCCCTGGGTAGCATCATAGCCCACAGCAACCTCCAACTTTTGGGCTCAAGTGATCCTCTTACCTTGGTTTTTCTATTTTTAGTAGAGACAGGGTCTTGCTCTTGCTTAGGCTGGTCTCGAACTTGTGACCTCAAGCAATCCACCCATCTCAGTCTCTCAAAGTGCCAGGATTATAGGCGTGAGCTACCTCACCTGGCTCAGATTTTTTTTTGCAGTTTTTGGCTGGGGCTGAGTTTGAACCTGCCACCTCTGGTATATGGGGCCAGCGTCCTACTCTTTTGAGGCACAGGTGCCGCCCCCAGATATCTACTCTTAAAGGATTGGTGGCATTGTTCTCTGTGAGCATAAAAATATGCTTAAGCAGAAAAACAAATTGAAGTAAAATATTTTTAATCATGAAAACTATAGCTGCCTATCTAGAATTTTGTGTGTGTGTGTATGTAAATAAATCAGTACCATATCATTTTGTTAAACAATTAGTTTTTTTCTTTTGGTCTTTTTGTTGTTTTTTAAATTTGTTCTTATTGATACATAATAGATATACACATTTTGGGGGGTACGTCATTTAACACAGTCAAAATTTGTAAAAATCAAATCAGTGTAATTGGGATATACATCACCTTACAAATTTGTCTTGTCTTTTCTTTATGCTGGAAACATTTACCAAAATGCTGAATCCAGAAAAGCAGCCTGGAAGATGGAGTCTCAGAAGTTAAGCTGAAGCAGTGGAGCCGACCTAGTCTGCTTCATTTACATTCTTTCCCACACACCCTTCCCCCCATGATCAACTAGTCAAGATTTCACCAGGATTGTGAGGACATTTGTCTCAGGAGTCTCTGAGGATATAGTCACACATAGACAACAGATGTGATATTGGTGAAGTAAAGGTTACTTTGATAACAATATCTTCTTTGACGATTCGCTTAGACATTAATGTTAAAGAGATAATGAAATAACTTAGGGGACCTGGAAAAATAGACTCGGACCCCCACTTAGGTTAATTAATTGGTAATTTATTTTACCTGCTGCAGGGGCTGCTGCTCCGAGAGACAGTCAGCAGCCCAGGTGTGAGGGTGAGTTACCTTTT